>JANRGW010030402.1:0-21365 GCA_024733675.1 Psilopsiagon aymara | reverse complement strand
GGCTGCCCCATCCCTGGCAGTGCTCAAGGCCAGGTTGGACACAGGGGCTTGGAGCAACTGCTCCAGTGGAAGGTGTCTGTGCCTCTGGAACTGGATGAGCTTTAAGGTCCTTTCCAACCCAAACCAGTCCATGATTCTATGTGCTGGTTCATATTTGTGCCCATACAAACCTCCTCACAACTGCACTCTGAGAGCTTTGGTGGCAAATACTGCTCCAGAGAGCTGACTTTGCTTCCCTCTCTGTGCTGCTCCACATGGGCTCATCCCTCCTGGGGCTTGTGAATGTGGGATTGCTTTGTGAAGGCTGGTGCTGAGCAGTTTAGGGAACGGCTGATCTGCTGCTCGCGTTCCCTGCAAATCTTTCATGCAGTGGCTGACCCTGAGATGTGACAAGCTCACAGCTCTTGCCAATAAAAGCAGTGACTTGGTTTGAATAATAGCTGACAATTACGTGCTGAGCCCCGGCATTATGCAATATTTATGCATGTGTCTGGACTGCAAAGCAGTGATTAGCTAAAAGGAGTAATTGTTTGCAGTCTTCCACTGAATTTCTCTCCTCGCTTGGCCTCAGAGAGCCACACTGTAAATCAGTGCCACTTGTTGAACTCTTGCACTAAGACCAGAGCCACCATTAGCACCACAGAGCTCTGTGGAGTGTCTTAGAGTCATAGAATCACAGAGTAGTTTGGGTTGGAAGGGACCTTCAAAGCTCATGTGGTTCCAACCCCCCTGAAATGAGCTTCATCTACATCAGGTTGCCCAGAACTGCATCCAGCGTGGCCTTGATGCTGTGGCACAGTGCTTTGTGTGGGGCTGGATTGAAGCTGGTAGCACAAAGGTTGGCTTTACTGCCTAATGTTGTCTCATTGCTCCTGCTTGAGAAGAGAGGGGAAGCAAAGAGGGAAATAAAGGGGCACTCATAACCCTGCTAGATGAATTTGGGTGGGAAAACAGCCATTGATGTGATAAAGGGCAAATGCATGTCATCAGGCACCTTGCTCTGGGGCAGTGGCCAAGCTCTCCTGCCTTTTCCCCCTTCCTTTCATTTAACAGCTTAATCATGAAGGGCCTGGAGCACAAATGTGATGAGGGATGGCAGAGGGACCTGAGATGGGGGGGGTGTGGGGGGTGTGTTAGATATTACAGGTCTTTTCCAACCTGGTTGATTCTCTGTTGCTGCCATGCCCTTGCAGCAGAGCAGTGATTGAGAGCCCTTCCTCACCCTCTCCACCACAGCAGCTGCCATGTGCCTGCCTTTGATTTTGCTTTATTCCCCCCTTTCCTCCTCTTCTTTTTTCCAAGTGTTTTTTCCTGTCAGCCTGGGCTAGGAGGGACTCGGAAAGCCAAATGTGGGCTGTCAGAGAGGTGGGAAAGAGAGGGCGAAGAGGGGAGGTGCTGTGCGGCACATGGAGCCCCATTGCTCTGAGGCCACAGGGGCGATGCTCGTTTCTGCAGCACAGCAAAAGGGCAGCAAAGTCTCAATTTTGGGGGAGGAAGCAAGCTTTGATGTTCATTTGGAGCTCTGCAGAGGTGGCAATGTGGCAGAGTGGAGCCTGCACTCCATCGGCGTCAGCGCAGGAGGTAGATCCCAGTGTAACCCTGCAGGGATGCTTGGATTTGAGGTGGAGGAAGGCTCAGGGGAGGAGGAATTGGCACTTAGGTGGTAGCTCTGAGGCAGCAATGTGCCTGGTCAGCAAAAATGGTGGTGGAGCTGGGTTAATACAGCCATAGTTTGTTAACATAAGCTAAGGCTGCTGCCTTGGATGCAGAGAGATAGGGAGGAGAAAAATGGGAAGTGTGTGCAGGAATAAGGGCCTGGATAATGAACGTGGCAATTGAGAATGCAAAAGCAAAACCAAACAGGAAGGAATGCTTTTTGTCATGGGCTCTGTCTTCTTGCTCGTATTTGTTGCACTGGGATTGCTGCTGGGGTCCTTTCTCTGCTCTCAGAGTTGTGGGAAGAGGGAAATATCCCATTTGGAGTGGTGAAATGGCTTTGGGCTCCTGCAGCAAAGAACAGAGGAAGGTTTGTCCCTCTCCTAAGAAATTTGGGGTGAAGGGGGTCCTCGCACGTCCTGGCATGGGATGGATGGATGCAGCATGGGATGCAAGAGGGCAAATGGTCTCCAGCCTCTCTTGTTTCCAGTCAGAAAAGCAAGTTTAGAGCATGTGGTACCAGGCTGAAAGGCAACACCAGTTAGATGAAGTGCTCCTGCTCGCCTGAATGGTCCTGGCTTCTCACTGGTTGCTCAGCCATGGACAATTCATCTGGTTTTCTGGCGATCATGGAAGAATCCAATCTGGCCATTCAGAGCCACGCAAGGCTGGTTGGGGAGGAGGGCAGGTTTTATTGATGGTGGGCTGGGATCCTGCAGGTTGTGCGAGAGGAATCTTGTTAATGGGTCCTTTGGCCTCCTGTCTCTGTCCTATGTCCTTATTCATTCACCTCAGCTAGTGTGGCCTCTGTTTTTGTTACTGCTGCTCTTTTCTGGTGTTGCTGAGGGCTTTGGAAATGCAGAAGGGAAGGACCCAGGCACCTCCCCAGCCTTTCCCTTTGCAGAGTGATAGAATCAACCAGGTTGGAAAAGACCTGAAAGATCAATTCCAACTGCTCCCAGCACTGCCAAAACCATCACATGGCACTGAGGGCCCAGTCTACATGGTGTGTGAACACTTGCAGGGACAGTGAATCCAGCACTGCCCTGGGCAGCCTGTTCCAATGCCTGAGCATCGTTTGGGGAAGGAATTGCTCCTAATATCCGGTCTAAACCTCCCCTGATGCAGGTTGAGGCTGTTTCCTCTTGTCCCATCCTTTGTTCCTTGGGAGCAGAGCCCAGCCCGCTCCTGGCTCCATCCTCCCGTCAGGCAGTTGTAGAGAGTGAGCTGCCCCACCTCTAACAGTGTGTCCTTTGGTGTCAGGGATGACTGCAGAAGATGTCTCAGCTTCCTGATGCACCTCTGTCAGTCCAGAGAGATGTTCTGACCTCCAGGGTGACCAGAGAGTTGTTGGGCTGCTCTTCCGTGCAGCAGATTTAGACCTTTAAGAAGGCATCCCATTGCCTGGTGCTTGGTGGGGAAATGGTGATTGTCAGTGGTGGCTGTGCTGTGCATCCCGAATTGTGCATCCTTGTCATGGCAACATGGTCTAGTTGAAGATGTCCCTGCTCATGGCAGGGAGGTTGGTACTAGATGAGCTTTGAAGGTCCCTTCCAAGCCCAGCCATTCTGTGACTCAATGACTAGTGAGTCTCCCTTGAGCCAATCTGATTGGCATCGCGGGGTTTTCGAAGCAGGCTTCAGCTTTGCAGTGTGGTTTTGATAATGAATTGCTGGTTAGAAATGTTTGACAAACAAACAGCCACCAGGAATCAAGCCCCCTCACGTGGGCATTAACATTTCATGTCGCCTTTCTTGTTTGCTTGCTTTTAAATCACAAAACACTCTGATACATTTTTAATCGACAGCGCTATTGGCTCTTTCCATCACTAGTCCAATAACTTTCTCGATGACAGAGAAGTTCAATACAGCAATGTAATGGGATCCTTTAGGAGGTGGGTGACGGCTTTTTGACAACCATTTTTATTTCTACAAAGGCCCTTTTTGTCAGGGAGAAATAGGTTTTAAAACATGCTTATTTGGAGAAGTAAACCAGCGTTCCGCGCTCTCAGGATGCTCTTTGATGGCTCTTGGCATCTCGGTGCGGTGCGTGATGGGATGGCAATGCCTGCGTGTAGTCAGCTTTTATTAGCAGTTAGCTTGTATTTAGTGTTGATCTCATGGGTCCTCAGCCCCTCGAGGGGCTGTTTCTTTGCAATCACGTTCCAAACCTTCCTTAAGGTGCTCACAGATGAAAATCCTCCCACTGGGCTAAACCCAGCAACTTGCACATGACTTTCTTATCTTGAAAGCTTAACTAAGGTTGTTTCCCCCCTCCTCTCTTTTCAAGGCAGGAGATGAAAGGCATGTTTGTGTGTAGCCGTGTGTGCGTGCAAGCACAGTAAATAGTGGGTGGGGAATATTAATGCAGGGTAAACCCATCCCTGGCATGAAGCACAGGCAAGACATATGTTGCTACAACTTTCCTAAGGGGGTTCTGGCCAAGGTAGATACCAAGTGTTCCCTGGAGGGAAGAAGTGGGGAATGACAGCTCTTTTCTTTCCAAGACTGATGTAATTAAAGAGTTAGAATGTCCTTTCACTTCCCTGCCCTTGGCACTGTTGTGCGCTGGTGTATTTATTTATTATGATGTTTTTAGCACTGATGAGTACCTAATAGGCTTTATGGGGAGAGGCAGGAGGCTCAGAAATACAGTTCAGCATTGCAAAGAGAGAATATTATTGCGTTTCCCTGAAAGTCAGCATTCATCCATCCATCTTCTCTGTGTGGCTGGGCATGAGGTTAAACACCACCCCACCACCCCCCCCGTCCTTCCAGCTGATGGTTAACGCTCAACTCCATAAATGAAGCTTAATTTAATGGAAAAATGCATTCTACATAATCCTCACCATAAATTTCACTCACATCTGAAGGAGAATCTACTCATCTAATGCGTCCTCCCAACCCAGCCCAGTTACCTGCAGATTTGTGGCTCTGTGGCTTAAATAATAACAATAACAATAGCAGGAGCAATAATATCCTCTGCTGCTGTCCTTGAGTGACAAAGATGATGGAAAATGAAGTTGTAGATAGCTGGAGATGACAATGTGAGTATCCTCTACCCATCTTCCAGGTTATTAGCAGGTGTCAGTCACTGGAAGGAATAGAATCATTCCCAGACGCAGCATTGTCTCCTAGCATCCGCACTGGTGCTGGGGCTCAGAAATTAAATGGGGTTTATGGGCTGGCTTCCTGTTTCTGCTCAGACCTGATATGAGAGGCAGTAAGGTGCAGGTGTCTGTGGCCAAATCTCATCACAAGGGGTAGCAGACACGCTGCTCCTGGGTGTAATGCGTGTAGCACCAGTGTGGAGTTACATCACTGATCCTTTCATGCCTTGCTCTATCCAGCCTTACACACTTCTACATCCTTCATCCTCAGTGTATCTGAGATACATGGTGATAGTGAGGCAGCTCAGCCTGAAGCAGGAAGCTGAGCAGCTTCCAGTGTCTGAAGGGGGCTACAAGGATGCTGGAGAGGGGCTCTGCATCAGGAACTGGAGCAATAGGAGAAGGGTTGATGGGTTCAAACTGAAACAGGGCAAGTTCAGGTTGGATATAAGGAGAAGTTATTCGCTGTGGCTGGCGAATGGCAGGCACAGGGTGCCCAGAGAAGCTGTGGCTGCCCCATCCCTGGCAGTGCTCAAGGCCAGGTTGGACACAGGGGCTTGGAGAGACCTACTCTAGTGTAAGGTGTCTGTGCCCCTGGAACTGGATGAGTTTTAAGATCCTTTCCAACCCAAACCAGTCTGTGATTCTATAAGTTATAAAGACAAAAATTGCATTGATCCCTTTGAATTAGCATCCTTGATGGCTCTCTGTATAAACAGGCAAGAATAAGTGGTTTTGGAACGGACCCATGGGTGGCAAGGCTTGCTGATGTGGGGAGTCTTGCTCCCACATCCCTTTCCCAGAGGGTCCAGCTAGTCTGGAGAAGCTGGAAAGCCACAGGAGTTCATTGTTTCCCAAGCAGGTGGTGCTTTGCAGGCTGAAAGTGAGCACCAGATGGGCAGAGATGATGAAAGAGGCATCGGTGTGAAAGGCTTCCCTCTAGGGTGTTAAATATTACATCTACCCAGCCCGCTGCACTGTTGAAACCAATGGAACTAATTAGAGAGACAATGCTGGGAAGGACCTGCCTTGGCTAAAGGCTGAAAGAGATGCCAGATCATACAAACTCCTCCCTTTTTCTGCCCCAGCATCTCCTATGAGAGTGGCAAGGAGGGCATGCCGCTTGCAGCAATGCGTGCAGTTCTGGTGTCCTCACCTTAAGGACATGGAGCTGTTGGAGCAAGTCCAGAGGAGGCCATGAGGATGCTCAGGGGCTGCAGCACCTCCTGTATGGAGACGGGCTGAGAACATTGGGGCTGTTCAGCCTGGAGAAGAGAAGCTGCCTGGACATCTCAGAGCAGCTGCCAGTATCCAAAGGGGGCTACAGGGATGCTGGAGAGGGACTCTTCATCGGGGACTGGAGCAATAGGAGGAGGGGTGATGGGTTCTAACTGAAACAGGGCAAGTTCAGGTTGGATATAAGGAAGAAGCTCTTCCCTGGGAGGGTGCTGAGGCACTGGCACAGGGTGCCCAGAGAAGCTGTGGCTGCCCCATCCCTGGCAGTGTTCAAGGCCAGGTTGGACACAGGGGCTTGGAGCAATCTGCTCCAGTGGAAGGTGTCCCTGACCATGACAGGGTTTGGAACTGGATGAGCTTTAAGGTCCCTTCCAACCCAAACCAGTCTGGGATTCTGTGCCATCCTTTGCAAGGGGGATGGTGCTGGAAAGGGAGTGTGTCCCATTGTCCCAGGGCTCATCTTCTGCTGTGGAGGAAGACAGGCTGAGAAAGTTGGGGCTGTTCAGCCTGGAGAAGAGAAGGCTGTGTGGAGACCTCAGAGCAGCATTCCAGGATCTGAAGGGGGCTATAGGGATGCTGGGGAGGGGCTCTTCATTAGGGACTGCAGTGATAGGACATGGGGTAACGGGTTCAAACTTAAACAGGGGAAGTTTAGATTGGTTATGAGGAAGAAGTTCTTTACTGTGTGGGTGGTGAGGCACTGAAATGGGTTGCCCAGGGAAGCTGTGAATGCTCCATCGCTGGCGGTGTTCAAGGCCAGGTTGGACATAACCTTGGATGACATGGTTTAGTGGGAGGTGTTCCTGCCCATGGCAGGGGGTTGGAACTGGATGAGCTTAAGGTCCTTTCCAGCCCTGACTATTCTGTGTTTCTATGTGGGCTGGAAGTGAAGAGTGTACTGACTCCTTTGCAGCAAGGGTTCCCTTCCCCCCCTTCTCATGAGGGTGTTTTCAGCTCTTGGAAAGCTGTGCAGTGTCCGGTGCTTATGGGTTAAGTCTGTGAGGAGTTTCCAGGGGGAAGAACAGGGCTTGCTGGGGTCATAGAGGCTCTGGAGAACATGTTACAGTCACCATCACATGGTTGTCACCCTACCGACACCATGATGAGTGGTTGCTCCTCTTTTTGAGTGACAGATCAGGCTTTGTAAGCAGAAAGACCTGCTGAACCCATCAGCAAAGGCTCAGCACAGCATCCATGTGGGTTTTGCTGGATTTAAGATGTTATCCCCAAGGCTACACCTCAGCACAGCCCTCAGTGGGAGGCAAGTGGGCACCACCACACACCTTGGCCCCCACAAATCACTGTTCCTCCAGGTTCTGTCTCTGCCATGGTATGAGGAGCAGGAATGAATCCATGCCTGTGCCCTTGTCAGGCTAAGGTCTTATTCTCTTAATGGGTTTGTTAAGAGCGTGTGTGCCAAGAGCTGCCCTGAAAGAGGGGCAGAATTAGCTGAGCCAGCCCATACCATCTGTGGCTTCAACTGGAGCTGCTTCATGTCCTGTGCTCTGCCACTCCCTCCCTGGCAGCCCTTACAACAGGAATAATAGTACTCGTAATAGTAATAATAAAAGGAATTAAGACAAGTAGGCAAACAGAAAGATGAGTTGCTGCATGGCGTCAGTGCTGATTCTGATCTCAGTGTCAAGGGAGCATCATTCCAGCCTAATGGCATCTTGCCGTGCAAGCCCTTTGTAGCAGTCATAAATAAACATGCCAGCTGAAAGGCAGGAGAACAAAAACCTGGAAACTGAGGCACCCGGGGTCTTTACTATTGGGCGGACGAAGCATCTGTGATTAGGAAGAACAGGGGAGAAGGGAAGCTGCAAACAAAAGGCATCCGATTGTGTTGCTGCCTTGTCCGTGTCAAGAGAGGGTCTAGCTGTGGTAGGTTGACAGGTTGTCTGGATAAGTACTTTGGGGGCACAACATAACATTTCGGATGGAACTTCCTCTTTTACAGCCGAGATCAGGAGCTCCAGAGGTACTGTCAAGGACGGGCGATGCTCTATAAATCAGGACAGGCTTTTTTGTCTGTCTGAAAAGTCTTATCTCAGAGTTCGTTCAGGCAATTTTTTGAGGTCTCTCTAGCTTCCTCCCTTTTCCCTTATCAGAGCTCCACAGCTTTAAATGCAGATAGATACCCTCTAATGGAAGCACAAGGCAGAGCCCTCACTCCTTGTAAGTGCCAGCTTGTAATTTAGTTGTGCGCCCTTTGGCACTGGTGCATCCGTCAAAGAAAGCAGAGGCAGCATCACCTCATTGCAGTTCCACCAGTGGCCATGGTGAAAGGGACCCAGCTTTGTGTCCTCTGTGCTCAGTGTGGGACGAGACAGCGGTAAAATGGGCTGATACTGGTGGTATTGGGTTTTTTTGCCATGTTGAGGGGATTGGGGAACGCTAAATCCTTGCTGGTGCCTGAGGCAGCAGATTGGGGATGTGCAAAGTGGTTTCCTAAACCTTTTCCCTGAATCTTGTGGACTTCTCTCCTGTTGGGTCTATTTTTCCCTCCACTGTTGGTGTTTAAATGGAATTACTGGGGAGGAAGGGATGACTTGGCTAGCAGGAGTCCAGAGGGATGACATGAAACCCAAACCAGAGCTCATCAGCATGAAAACCGTACGGGCTGGGGTTCTCCGAGGGGTTTCATAGGGGAAGGTGTCCAGAAAGCCCTTGGCTGCTAGAACCCTCCTCAACCCTTCTCTATCCTTGTAGAAACCATCTTTTCTAATGGCTTATGGCAACATTTCACCATTCCAGACACCTCCAGATTGTAATCCCCTGTTCCCCTCCCTCTTTGAGTAGCGTTTCTCCTTCTGGCTAACACAGAGTGGTTGCATCAGCCCATGAGCTCCTCACCTCTGGCCATGCGAAGAGGGTTTAATCAGTTTCTTCTCTTTGCCCCACTGGGCTGTGACTTCGAGGGGAGACAAAGCCACGTGAACTGCTAATTGCTTTGGCCCTGCAACTCCCAAATGATGGCAAAGATTAAAAGGGAAGGAAAACAGCTATTCTATCTCTTTCTTGCAAAAAACTTGCAGCACGAAAGGCTCATTAACATCATTAATGTTTCATTAACCTTTAGCCAGACAAATAAGCTGGAGGTAATTTAACAGCAGAGGGGAAAAGCAAGGAAATTAAGAATTACCCAGGTGGAGGTGACATTCTTCAGCTTCCCTTTTGGGGGAGGTTTGGGCTCTGCTGCCTGCCTGCTGTTTGCCTGTGGCTTGGAGGTAATAACGAGCAGGGAAAGTCATTGACTGTGACAAAATGGGATTCGTTGGAACACGGCAACATCTGCAAGCTGGCAAAGGAATGTGGCTCCCCACAATGGTGACTTAAAATAAAGAGAATTAAAAATAGAAGGAAGTTGAGGGAGATAAACCATTGCCTGCAAAAGGAGTTTCTTCGGTGGAGTAAAACCCGTTCTCCCCCTGTTAAACTGTGGTGGGGCTTTAGTTGCTTTTTCTCTCTCTGTACATGTTTCACCCTTGGCTTTCTCATCCCAAGTCCATGTGTTTATGCACGTGCAAGCGCAGGCATTGATTGCTGCTTTGTGCCCCTTGTAACTCATTACCTCTTCCACAACTGCCTTCTCTTTAGCAGGACCTTCTGATATTAAAGGGAAGTTGTTAGTTTCTCCCTGAAATCTAAAGATGGATTGAAAATGTCCAGGAATTGAGCTCCTTTTGTTGTAGGTTTTGCTGGTACCTCCTGGAATTGCTTAAGTGATCCTGATTGTCCATGAGTACGTGGTAAGAGGTGGTTTCAGCTTCCAAGAGAGTGGAGAATAAGGCAAAATCGCCAAAGGGAGATGTTTCTCCCCACCCATCCCATCCCCAGTTGCAGAGGGATGAAGGCGATTTGCCCAGGGTTACCCTGAGGTGATCACATTGGAGCTGGGAACTGAATGCGCTCCTCATGGATCCAAATCCCATGTTTTCCCCTTGTTCTTCTGTCCTACAGTCTGAACCCTGCACAACTTCCCTTCTCCTTTGTGGGGTTTGCCTGCTTCTGGGTTATCTTCGCTTTGTGGCTGTAGAACCAGCAGGTTTCCTATTGCTATCCATGAGGATGAGAGAAGGTCCACTGCTTCGTTAGCTCTCATCTTGGCTCTTGTATTTGCTCTGTGGCTTTGATTAAGGTGCTTAACTTCCATGGCTCAGTTTTCCCTGTCCATGAAACACCGTAATAACTCACAGTGTTACTAGAATTAGGCCTTATAGAGAGCTTTAAGTGTGAAATATCATGTTAATGTCCATTTTCGTGTCGTTACCCACTTAACTGAGACCAGAAATCTCAGCAAAATAGATGGGTGTTTGCTTGAGCTGAGGTTGCCATCAAGCTGTTGTCCAGCATAAAGAAGTGAGGGGAGATGCTGAATGACATTGCACCACTAGCTCTGAAAACTTGGTTTCTGCTTGTTCCAGTCATGCCAGTGCTCTTATGCCTGTGAAGATGGTATAGTAGATAGAGCAGGTAAAATGTCCTGGTGGAAAAGGCTCTCCTACATGGACTGCAAAGGGAAAACTGCAACCTGAAGTAGGATGGGAGCAGAGGGATAGATGTTTCTGTGCCTTATGTCAGGTACAGCTTGCAAATCAGTGTCTGCAATGGCAAGGACTGCATCAGCAGTTGAATCCTTCCAGGCAGTCCTGGGGAATGATGGTTGATGTCGTGATGGAGGATGCAGCCTCCAACCTCACTTAGGTAGCCAAGTATAACATAGTCAGCAGCTGCAGCTACAGATGTGAACTCTGCTTAGCCAGATGTAGTGGCAAGTCTGATTCTCTCTTTAGGCAGGACAGACAAGCCAGGAAAGCTTCAACGAATGCCTTTAAGCATCTCCAAGTTAACCTGTATGATGCAAAATTCAGCCACATTTCCTGTGTGACGCAATAGTGAGGAGTTGAGTTGAGATTCCTGAGAAAGGGGGGGTTATTTGGGGTGCTTGTCTGAGCAGGGACCTGGTTAGAAGGAGTCCTGAAGAGCCTTGTGGCAACCTGGGGCCCTTTTTTAGCTGGATGACCCCTTCAAAAGCGACTGTGTTGAAAATCAGATGGAGAAATCTTGCTCTAATTTTGCCATCGTGAAACAGCATCGCCTGAAACACTGTAAAGATCATTTTTATTGCCACCTATCAGTGTTTCTATCTGTGTTTCCATCCCATCCTTTTGACAACAGTGTATAAGCAGCCAGGATTTATCCTTCTGAGCGAAATCTCTTTCAACCCATGCAAGGAGCCCAGGAAATGAGTTGACATAAATATACAGTTCACCAAAATGATTCAACCCTCAAGCGTTCAGGTTTAGGTCAGTGTAAATTTGGAATAAATATTTGTTCTGGTTCTTATCTCAGCCAAGCTGATTTACCCAGCAGCAGCTGATAACTCCTTTTAAATTCATTGCAGAACCAGCTTCCAAGCGCTTATTCCATCTTTTCCCCCATGTTCCTGCCTGGGTTTATTATTACTGTAGGGTGGCACAAATGGGCACCACATCCTCAGCTCCCCGATTTTCCTTCTGGAAAAAGCAGGCATGGGAAAGGTTGTTTTTAATAGAATCTCATCCCCAAAAATTTGGAAAAGCTTTTCCAACTTTCCTTTAAAAGCTCAATTGAGGAGAGATGTCTGATTTGCAAGTATTAGCGTTTAGCTGCTTTCAGTTATTCAGCTTTAAAGCAATTGGTTGGCTTCTTCTCTGAACCTCAGTGCTTCCTTCTTCAGCTCATCTTGAGGTGGAGAGGGCTTTGGAATAGAGTTACTTACCCATCTCTGTTTCTGTGATAAGACTTTAAAAGAGCTGAAAACCAGCAGCTGCATTTGTAGCAGCTCCTGCAGCTCTTGGGCTGAGCCACCCCTTCCTGGCCCTCTACACCTCCCACATCTGCCCTTTGTTTTATACAGCACAAGAGGATGAAGGACAGCAAAGGAGGGTGGTCTTGGAGCATCCCTGCTGGCCTGCATTTCTGCCTGCATCCTTGCCTGCATCCCTGCCCGGCAGTATCCCTGCCTATCATCATCCCTGCTTGCCTGCATCCCTGCCCACCTTCATCCCTCCTGCTTCCCTGCCCAGCATCATCCCCGCCCACCTGCATCCCTCCTGCTTCCCTGCCCACCTGCACCCCTGCCCACCTGCATCCCTGCCCGCCTGCATCCCTCCTGCTTCCCTGCCCACCTGCATCCCCCCCTACCTGCATCCCTCCTGTTTCCCTGCCCAGCATCATCCCTGCCCACCTGCATCCCTCCTGCTTCCCTGCCCACCTGCATCCCTCTCCACCTGCATCCCTCCTGCACCCCTGCCCACCTGCATCCCTGCCCACCTGCATTCTTCCCTACCTGCATCCCTCCTGCTTCCCTGCCCAGCATCATCCCTGCCCACCTGCATCCTTTCTTCTTCCCTGCCCACCTGCATCCCTCCTGCTTCCCTACCCAGCATCATCCCTACCCACCTGCATCCCTCCTGCTTCCCTGCCCACCTGCATCCCTGCCCACCTGCATCCCTCCCTACCTGCATCCCTCCTGCTTTCCTGCCCACCTGCATCCCTGCCCGCATCCCCGCCGTGCCTGGGGAAGCAGCACCACCTCGTGTCTATCCACAGCCAGCACATCCTGGGCACATCCCTCCTCCTGGGAAACCCAGGGAAATGCTGGCAGTCCCCAGCACCAGTCCTTCCCAATTGCCTCATTCTGCCCCCTCAGGACCTGGACCACACTTTTCTCCTTTTTCTCCTCTCCTGCTTTGCCAGAGCATGGATTTCTGGAGCCTTCTGCTAACTGAGATGATGTTGAATGGCTCAGAAATGCATCTTATTCCCTGGGGAAGGTCTGGTTTAGGACATGAAGAGGTCCTTTAGTTGTCCTGCTTTACAGCAGAATAGAAACCAAAAGGCTAAGTGAAAATCATGGTTCTAATCACAAGCACAATTAGGGCAACGAGTTCCTTATTTTATTCAAGTGCATTTTGTCAACTAAATACGAATTTTAAGGAAGTTCTTAGGATAAATCCAAAGGAGAGAAGGAACGGGGGTGGGGGGAAATACTAAATAAATATAAGATTTAGGCATTGAAATGATATTTCTGGACTTTCTAAGGAGAAAATGCCCTTTAATGAAACAACCCTCTCATTTAATGAAGCAAACACCTCATTTACAGTCACTTGCAGACACTGTGGTAGATGAACTTTTGTGCAGATTTATTTGCTGTTGCTCAACAACAAACTCCTTTTACACCAGCCTATTTTATACCTGTCTGAAATAATAACTACATATAATAGAATTAGGAGGCCTGTTCCTCTGGAGGTATGGTTTTCAAGGGTATGTAGGACACTAAAGGAGGTACCACATCCCCTGAGGGAGTTTTATCCTCTAGAGCGTGATGCCTGACGCTGGGAAATGGCAGGTTAAGGGGGGTTCTGATGAAACCAGGACTGGGTCCAATGCAAGGTCCAAAGCAGCTTGTTTCTATCAGCTTAAGAGGATTTCTAATGCTGTGAGATGCTGAGAGGAGCAGCCAGTGAGGAGCAGCCAGGAGCTGGATGTATTGCAGTTGCAAAGAGCAGGACTTGCAGCTGAAGGCCTGGAGATGGCAGGTCTGAGCTTTAGCTTTGTGGTTCTTCTCTTTTTAAAGCTGACGGAGGTTGTTGCTGTGTTGGAAGCAGCTGAGTTCAAGCTGACACTGAGATGCTGTTGTCTGGAAGCAATCAGCTTGGTCCTGGCTTGGGAATAGCATGCTTTGAGGGGAAACTGAGGCACGTTTAAAGCAGCATTGTAAAGCAGCTCTGGCCTGTATGAGAGTGAACTTCAAGGGGTTTGTGCTGGGAAACCTTGCGCTCCATCTCTGGGAGCCCTGTGGACCATGCCATGGGGTTAGGTAGGAGCTTCCTCTGCTCTCCTCTGAGGAAACAAAGGGCTGGAGTAGCTGCACACAGAGCAGTTAACGCTCCACGCCAAGAGGCTCCCTGCAGAAATCCTCTTCAGCATCTTCTTTAACCCAGGGCTGCATCTGGGGTGCTCTCAGAAGTTGTTGGAACATAAGGGTTGGAGCATGCAAGGTCGGGGAAGCTGCTGGTGGCACAAGGGAATGGTTTTGCCAGGCTGAAAAGGTGTAGAAAAGCCAATCACAGAAAACACGAAGAGAAACAAAATGCTACAACCTCCTTCCAGCCAGTGTGGGGTTAGTTTGTCTGTTTCGGATTGAGATCTTGGCACTTGAATTGCACCACAAAGATACACACGTCTGTATTTACAGATAGAGGCCTGGAAGATGAAACTTGCAGTTTCAGCAGAAGAAAGACTTAAATAGCCTCATGGTTTTGCCTTTACTTTCCCATTCTAGTGAAGAGCCTGTTACTGGCACAAGGAAAACATCAGATTGGAGAGACAGGAATGGTTCAGTATCACTGTTGTGGGGGCCAGCTTGGGTAGATTGAGGATAAACACCATTCCCTCTCGTATCAACCTTTTCTCTTCATTGCGGTGGTGTTTCGTAGCAAATACCATTCCCCTGTGTCTACTTTAGATTGTTTTATGTGTATCATGTTGTCTAAAGGTTTAGTTGGCAGTGGTGGCTCTGAGGAGGCAGATCAAAAATTATGGGGGAGATGAAGAGCAGCTTTGGGTACCACAGTGCTTTGAATGGGCACTTTGGGGGTGCTTTGTGGGTAACTTTACTAATGCACCAGGGCAAGAAACTCCCCATGGAAAGGAGCAACCCCCCATGCAATGAAGTTTGCTGGTCCAAGGACCTCTCCTGAGACCCAAAAGCTGCTCAGGGGATGATGTTGTCCCCAGCACAAGGGACAACATGAGGGAGACTGCATCACCTGCAGCCAGGTTTTGCTGCTTGAGGGTGGGAGGTAAATGGGGGCTGGCTATTGACATTGAAAGTTGGCTTTTTGAAAGGCATTAGAACCTTTGCTTGCTGCAGAGCTAATTATTATGCAAATTCATGCTAATGAACCCTGCCTTGCATGTTGTCGAGAAGCTGCCTTTCCCAGTTAACATACCAGTAATGAGAGGTAGATTTGTAATTCAGATGCTGGCAGTAATATCCAAAATGACTCTGTGCTATAATGGACTTTATTTCTTGCTCCCCTCAGCATCCCCCCCAGTCCGAATGTCAACGCAAATCTCTTACAACCTCCCGTATTTGCTGCAGATGCATTTATTGGTGATACGGGGGGGGGGGACACCCTCAGCTAAAGCAGCTCCCTTCAGCGCTGCTCCCGTGCTTGGAGGGCAATGGGATGCTTTACATCCCTGCGGCTCTTCCTTGCTCCAGCTCTCACAATGCTTTGGGCAATGGAAGTTTGGGACTCCTGTTTCAAAGAACTTTGATCTCCTTTGTGCTGGCCAAGTGGAGGGCTGACCCTGACTTAGCCAGTTGCATGGGGTGGGCCAGGAGGTGATTGTGCTCCATAGGACAAGGCAGCATCGTCTTCCTCTGGACCAGCATCTCCCCTCCATGGTCTATTTTATTCCCAGGAACAGCTCTGAAGTGAGGAGAGCATCTGGTATTTTTTTATTCATTAATTCCTCCAGTGTGTGGTTTAACATCACTGCTTATTCACTGTGTTGGTTGAGATAACTGAGGAAGAACAGATCATTTCCAGACTAAGGTGGGATTTAGGCCTGAAGCTAGTGAACTGAGGCTTAGATTAGATGGCATCAGCCCTCTGTAATCTGTCTCTGGAAGATTTTGGCCCAACTTTGTCATCTTAATCAACGGCAAATCATGCAAGTCAGCTGTGCTTGACGTTCCAGCAACCACTGCGCTGCTTCTGAGCCAGAAATACCCTTCTGTTACTCAGTGTCCCATGTAGCAACAACCTAAGTGCAGGTTTCTTTCTGCAACCGTGAGCCTGTGCATAGCAAATCCTGATTTGAGGCCATCTGACAGGGAATGGAAAGCAATCTCATCCCACACTGAGCTGTAGGTAACCAGGAGTAAGCAACTGGCTCTGTTTGGGGTGAATGGAAAGGTCCTGCTTCTTGCTGGTGTTGGGCTTTGAGCAATGCTGACAGCAAAGAACCCGTTTGTATTACTTCAGAGTTTTGTGGGATTTGGTTTCCCAGCTTCATAGTTTTCCCTAGGAAAACCTTGCTAGAGGAGCAGGGTTTTGTTCAGGGTATTGCTCCAGATCCCAAAGCCTTTCCTTCCCTGGGTTTGCTCCACGGTGTGCACCCCCACTATAATCGCTCAAGGTGCTCCAGGTTGAGACCTTGTGAGAGTGGATGCAGAAGCAGAGGAGCCTCCAGGCTTTCCCAAATCCAACACAGAGAGGTTTAAAGCCTTTGAACATTTTTACTTTGCTTCCATTTGCATTCCGGCTCCTGCAGTGTGAGAAACCAGCTGAGTTGAGCAGAGGGAGAGGCTTTTGAAAGGGACTAAGAAATGCTCCTCTTCCTCCCCATGCTCTCCCAGGCATGCGGAGGGATGGACACTACATACCTGGTGCTTGCTCTCAGTCCATCCTTGCATTGTTTGCAAAGGCTCTCCTAAAGTTGTCAGAATCAGCCCTTCCAGCCTTGAAATATCCCTGAGTCACTGAGGAGCAAAGGGCTGCAGAGCCAGAACATCGGTAGACAGAGAGTTGCCTTATATATGTGTTATTGCCAGCCCCTAATTTGCTTGCGTGGCCCCTCTTCAGCCCCTCTGCCATGTCTCAGCTTCATACCCCTGCCTTGCAGGCAGCTGGGCATCCTTGGCTGCATCCTTGTGCATCTTTGTGCAGCCTCATGCATCCTTGGGCATCCTTACGCATCCCTGTGCATTCTGGCATCTTGCGATGGGGATGCCAAGTGTTGCTCGGCCCTAAGCAAAGACCAAAGGCTGTACCGTGATGAGATGCCCAGGGAGCACGGGACTGTGTGATGGTGAAGGGCTGGAAGCAATGTGCAGTGCTGGAGCTCTGCCACACGGTGCTGATAAAACTCCACGATAGACAGAGACGCCTTTAGATTATCATTGGTTTCCCCTCCATAGTGCTGCTGTAATTTCCCCCATCCCATCCTGGGAAGGGATTAAACTTAACCCCAGGGGTGCAGGAAAGAGGAATGTCGGCTGTTTAGGCTGTAGCTCTCAGATCCCTTGACTACTGAAGGGTCTGGAGACCCTAAATGATGCCTTACTCCTGTTGTACCAGCATTCCAAGCCATAGGATCAGGGTGGACAAGGCAGGAGGTGTTTCCTCCCACTTTCAGGTCAGAAGCTGAAGCCGAAGGGCACATCCATGCTCCAAGACACAGCCCAAGGACTCCTTATACAAGCTTTTGGGGGGCTTGGAGACACTGATTTGTTGACTTCATGAGGTGGCAGAAGGAGGGGTGAAACCTCCTCTCGTGACTCGGTGCTCAGCAAGGGTCTGCAGCAGGTTCTTAATTGCTTCCTTAACGTTGTTGCTCCTCTTGTGTTGGCAGGGCCCGGAAGGAAGGAATCCCTCTGGTGCAGTAGCTCTTGGGTGTCCAAATTAGCTGCTTTTATTTAGTAGTAGAGAAATGGAGGTTCCTGTGAGGACCTCTCAGCATCTGGGATGGTGTGCTTCATTCTCCGGGTGCTCTTAATGAAAGGAATGGGTGTTATTCAGCCTTGTGAAAGCTTTTAATGTTCCTTGCTGCTGTCCTCTGTGACCCTGTGCAAGTCAGGCTCTGTGCCTGCAAAATGAGGGTATGAATACTTCATCTCTCCTGACATACGTCTGTCTAAGCTGGTTAGAGCTGACACTCTTCAGGGTGGGTGTACAGGCTCAGGTGCATTCTGCTGTCATGCAGAGCTCTGAGTGGGGTTTAGAGGGCTTGGAGCCCTGCCTGTGCTTAGGCTGAGTCCCAGGATTGGATTTACCTGGGTAGAAGTGGGACATCAAGGTGCCCAGAGAGCCCCTCTCTGCAAAACATTCCCCATATGGCATGGGAAAGTCACTTAGGGCACCCATCCTTCAGCTTCTTGCTGTTTGGGATCACAATGGGACAACATGGGGATGGTAACAGGAGTAGTCCAGCATGGAGAAGGCAGGGAAGTGGGACATCAAAGTGGCCAGAGAGCCCTTCTCTGCTACATATTCCCCATAGGGCATGGGAAAGTCACTTAGGATGCCAGTCCCTCAATTTAGATTGCTGTTTGGGATCATGAGGGGATAACACTGGGATGATAACTGGAGAAGTCCAGCATGGAGAAGGTAGTGAAGGGTCTTAGATGAGTGGGAGCACGAGGGAGAAGGGCTGGAGGAGCTCACTTCTTGCAGACTTTGCTGAGTACAACATGAACGTGTGTGTTTTACATAGGGCCCGCAAATAATTTATGGAGAGCTTCTCCCTTTCAGCAGAGGAGGTGGTCAAGATGAGCAAATAAATCTTTAAAAGAATAATGTTTTCAAAATCAGGCTCCTTGTCCTCGAAGCCTTTGATGTATGAGAGCAATAGTAGGTAGGACACGTAGTAAAATATACATGAGATCTCCCTGGAAGAGAATAGCGGAAGGGAGAAAATATTAGTGTTTACATCAAAACTCAATTGGAGCACTCGTTTTGAGATGATAGTTTATTAGACCCAATGCAATTTAGTCCCACAAGGATGTTTCTTCTGCAGGTGACAACAGGATTCGCTCCCCTCCTCCTCCTCTCCAGACCTGGGCTCTCTGGCTCTGCTGCGTGATTCATGCTCTCCTTGCTGCAATGTTGGGATGGCTGGGAAGGGAAAGGGAGGAAATCATCAGCTTGGAGGCCCAGGGATGGTGATAGCCCAGGAAGTCTTCACCCCAGGCTGGGAGAGGTGTGTTAGGCGGTGAGAGGATGCAGAGGGAACAAACCTCTGTGGAAAGCTGGTTTTCAAGCCATCAGTCATAGAAGCATAGGATTATTGGGATTGGAAAGGATCCTAAAGCTCATCTATTCTATGGTCCAGCTCCAACCCCCTGCCACTGGCAGGGACACCTTCCACAAGAGTAGGTTGCTCCAAGCCCCTTCCAACCTGGCCTTAAACACTGCCAGGGACAGCGTGTGCTGCTTTCAAAACTAAACCAGCAGCAGTATGGCTGTGGTTAGTGGGTAGGAGAGCTTTTCTCCTGCTCTCAGCTCTGCTGGGAGCTTCCCACCTCTTTGCTAAGCCTGGATCATCATTGGGCTACACTTGCCCGTCTCCAGGTAGCTTAATGTTGCCCTGTGAGAAGGGAGGGCTGGGGATAAGGAAGGTGTGTGAGCCTCAGCGTCCTCCAGGAGCCCTGATGGATGGGGATGGAGAGGGAGGTGGTTTTGGATAAGTGACCCAAAGAGATCTGCTTCCTCTGCTCCACAGTCTGCTAGGTGCACTTAATACACTTCTATTTGCAGTGGGGTGCTTGGTGCACAGTTCCATGTGGCAGGGAGCTTTGGGCAGAGCATCCTAGAGGGCTTGCCTCAATCGTGAAGGTACCCATGCCAGCTTAGGTAACATGGGACAGCCTGATGTCACCCCACAGCTGTACGTGAAGCCCTGAGCAGCACAGCTTAGCCAAGGTGGAGTATACTTGAGTGCCTTTGGGGCATGTGGTGCAGCAGAAGTGTATCATTTTGTTTGCTCTCCTTCGTCTCAATGCATTTACCTCCTGGTTATGAAGAGCCGTGTCAGAACTCCCTCCTGCCTAGTGCATTTATTAGCAGTATATTAGCTGGTCTGGATGGTGGGGATCTAACTCACTCTTGGCTGTAATCTGTGCACATTTCCTGGGCTTTCAGTTGATGTGATTCCCCAGGGCTGGGGCTGTCAGGGCTGGAGAGTATGATTTGCTCTCAGGCAGAGGATGAATGCCCTTAGCAGAATTATTACTTCCATGGATGCCTTGCAGAAGAGGCTGCCTTGGAGATGGGTGCCCAATCCTACCTGCGTACCCCCTAATTACATGAGATCTAAGCTCTCCTCTCTCCTCCCCTTCTTTGTTTGCTAATGTGCAATTAGCTCTATGTATGTAAATGACAAGAGCGAGGGAGATGAGCGTGAGATTTAGTTAAAAATACCTCAAAATATTCATTTATTCCAGTGCAAATGTTGTTTTTTGTGACCCCGTTTCCCTCAGCACCCTGGGGTGGGAAGAGGGAGGTGGTGATGGAAGCACTGGGCAGCAAATGGGAAGCAATGATGAGATTTCAAAGTCACCTGGGAGGTTGGGTTGCTCAGTTCCCATTAATTTTAATAAGCAGAGGACATCTGTCTCGTAGCTGACTTTGAAAATAGCAGCCCAAACTTTGTCTAACCCTTAGTTCCTTCTCCACCTGATGCTATCTACTAACAAAGCTTTGATGGCATTTAGCAATCAAAGCGGCTTTTAAACACACGGGTGCTTCCTCACCAGCTGCTGGTGTGGGCTTAGAGGGACCTTGTTAAAGGGAGAACGTAGGATTTTCGCTGTTGCAGACCTGCTGTAAGGCAGCAGAGAGAACATCGCTTTGTTTTTCCAGTGATCAAGGTATCTCACTACCATTGGGGCAGGAGTATCTAGGGGAGGGTGCAAGAAACGTGGAGAGGGGCCTTGGGCAAGGGGAATGGCTTCAACCTGCCAGAGGGGAGACTGCAATGAGCTCTGAGGTAGAAGCTCTGCCCTGTGAGGGTGCTGAGGCGCTGGCAGAGGGTGTCCAGAGAAGCTGTGGCTGCCCCATCCCTGGCAGTGTTCAAGGCCAGGTTGGACACAGGGGCTTGGAGCAACTGCTCCAGTGGAAGGTGTTGGAACTGGATGAGCTTTAAGGTCCCTTCAACCCAAACCACTCTATGAATCTATGATCTTTAATTTAGTTCATATCCTCCATTCTCCCAAGGCACCTTGTTTCTGCTGGAGTTACGGTCTTCAGTGGGAACCAGCATCCCAACCTAGACCCTCCTTTGCCGCCAAGCCATAGTCAACTTGTATTTGCCTGTGTCTATTTGCACACCCCGTGCCGCAGTACCACTGTCTATCCAGCATTTGATTTCTTCATCCTAAGTGTATTACTTTGCAGTTGTCTTTATTGAATTTCATCTCACTGATTCTTTTCCAACTGTTTGTCTAATTTATCGTGAGCAGTTTGAAGTCTCCTCCTTACTTCTGGAGTGTTTGAGGGTTCTCGGTGCAAGATCTCAGATGCTTTCTGCTTTATTATCGCCGTCACTGCTGAAATAGAAAGCAAACAGACTCAAGCCCATGGGAGACAAGGGGAAGCCATTTGAAATGCCCACCGTGGTGATGGGGAAAAGCTTGGCAGCTATTCCCTACATTGGTTCGGTCAATGACATTCCCACTGCTGGTGCTGCCCAAGCTTTCTTCCCAACATCACTCATATTTCATATGGGAAGCTGTCAGGCACTATAATGAAGTCAAGGTATATCACATCTGCTGCCTTCCCCCCCCCCCCCCCCCCCCCCCCCC
>JANRGW010030401.1:0-19782 GCA_024733675.1 Psilopsiagon aymara | reverse complement strand
CTTTCTCATCCTGTCTTCATATGGGAGGTGCTCCAGTCCCATGATCATCCTCGTGGCCCTCCTCTGGACTTGTTCCAGCAGTTCTCTGTCTTTTTTGTATTGAGGACACCAGAACTGTACACAGTCCTCCAAGTGAGGTCTCAGGAGAGCAAAGGGGCAGGAATTAATGTTACATATTACCTTGCAGTTTTCTCTCATTGAAATGAAAGGAATTTAGCATGCTTTCAAACAAAGCTGTGACTAATTCTCTAGAAGTGCACTTGTCTGCCTTGAGGGACCTTCAGAAAAGTCTATTTATGATAAACCACTTCAAGAATAAAGTCTTCAGACATGTAGAATGTTAACAGCTATAAAGAAAATACATGTCTGTTTAATTCAGATCATTTTCCAATTTATGTAAATGAAAGGCTTGCAATTTTCTTTCTTTTCCTTTGCTCACGTTTCCAATTTTCAGTGTTTTATTGCATCAAAACAAGCAAACAAAAATGGGTGCATTTACTAGGATGTGTGTTTAACACCAAACTCAGGGCAACAGGGACAATTTTGCAATATACCACTGGGCTTGGCTTTGTATGACATAGCCATCTGTAAGTACTACAAGTGGTTAAGTTCAGTACAGATTCAGTGTTTGATCTCAGGTGATATACGTTATTTCTCATTCATTTAGGATGTTTTTGCTGTTTTGATTTAGACCCTATGCCAGGCTGATATCTGATTTGAGAGCTACAAGCAGTAGTGCCAAAGAGGGAGCTGTAGAATCCAGCAGAGTGACAGTACCACTGTCAAGCCAAATAATGATTCCACTGTGTATCTCATTATCGGTATATGTTATGCATCTTCTGTGGTGAGTGAAACATATTAGTACCTTCAAAATTCCTCCTTTATTTTGATAATTGATATAATTCAGAGTCTTGGCTGGTACAAAAGAGGGGGGGAAAAAGACTATTTAATTTTGTACACAATAGGTTCATCATGTAATTATTTTTCCTTACATAAATCTGGGCTTTTATTCTCTACCTGTATCCTTAATTATTACATAGATGATGAACCTAAACCTTGCAGCATACCACTGAGCTTAATACATAGGGAGAGAGAAGCAACTACTCCCCAGGCTGTGTAATTGTCCTGTGTGCAGGTGGAAGTGCTTGAGTAAAAAGCATTTGTGATGAGTAGAAGCTTAAACTAGGTAATGAATTAAGCATTTCTTTTTCGTGTTTTTTTTTTTTTTTTTTTTTTTTTTTTTTTTTTTTTTTTTTTTTTTTTTTTTTTTTTTTTTTTTTTTTTTTTTTTTCTTGTGGGGAAGCTATGAAGATCATTATTTGATAAATACTTCAGACATTTGACTAACAAAGTCCATTTAAGTACTCAGGAAATTCTTTTTTAACCTGAAGTTCAGTCTGTGAATGAAGACATCTGAAGCATGGTCATGATAGCAATAAATCAGATGCAGTGATGTCCTTTCTGTTCTTTGGTTATGTTTGCTTGCATTGCGTACTTTGCAATGTGTTTTTCTCATAGATCCAATACTGTTTAGGTCAAATCAGGTAGCTTAGTGAAGGTCCTAGTTCTTGATCTGTAATCCTAGATTCTCTGAGAAACTCATTTAATATCAGCCAGTCCAATTTCATCAAGGTGTTTAGTGGGCCCTATATGAAAAAAGAACAGCTATATTAGGATGGTATTTTCCCGTGTTATGTGCTTAATTGATCACATCCAGGAGCAGAAGTATGAAGGCAAGGAAGTATAAGTGCAAGGCTGGAATGCTTGAATCAATAAGGATCACATTAATTTCAGTAAAAAATCTCTAATAGATATTTTTAGGTAGAATATTCTCTGTGATTCCTGCATAGGAAGCATAGATATGAACTACATCCTATAGTTTTTTGATCATTTGAATTAAGAATTCAACAGTGAATCAAGAATGAGTACAATTCACTTCCTAAGGTTTTCTAGCTACTACCAAATCCATTAATAATATGCACGAAAAGAGGGAACAGTCCCAAACCTTGTTGCAACACTGGTTTTAACTGCACAGTTTGCAAGTGAGAAAGGCTACAGATGGAGAGTACATGTGAAAACAAATGTAAATACTGAAGTAAAGCAAATTGGTGAGATTATGTGCTAAAGAATGATTATATATATATATATCTTCATGGTTCAAATATTATTGAATCAGTTTGAAAGCTCCGGCAAAGGTGTGGCTTTCCTAAGGCAGAGACAAAAGACAAGAATATGAGAATTGTTCTATATGAGGGTTCTAATACCCTCATAGTGCCTAAGCAGAAACATAATATAAGACAATAAGGCAAAATGTAGAAGAGCCAGTAAACTTCAAGATAAAGGTCCTTAATCCAATGACCCTTTAAGAGGAAACACAGAGCAGAGACTGCCAAAACACGGCAAATGTTTCTGGATTGTTATAGGCACAGTTTTCTTGATTTGGCACAAACTTGTGTACTTAGGAAGAACTGAACTGAGACCAAGTGTTAAGTAAATAATGCAGGACGACCAGGAAATTGAAGGATGTGAGTTGCGGGGTTTAGCTCTGCTAAATTCTGTAAAATCATAGAATAGTTAGGGTTGGAAAGGACATTAAGATCATCTAGTTCCAACTCCCCTGCAGGGACACCTCACACTAAACCATGCCAGCCAAGGTGCTGTCCAAGCTGGCCTTGAACATTCCTGGAGATGGAGCATTCACAGCTTCCCTGGGCAGCCCACTCCAGTGCCTCACCACCCTCACACTAAAGAACTTCTTCCTTATATCCAATTTAAACTTCCCCTGTTTAACTTTGAACCTGTTATCCCTTGTCATGTCTCTACACTTCCTAACAGTGAGTCCCTCCCCAGCATCCTGATAAGCCTCCTTCAGAAACTGGAAGGCTGCTATGAGGTCTCCACGCGTCCTTCTCTTCTCCAGGATGAACAGCCCCAACTTTCTCAGCCTGTCATTATACGAGAAGTGTTCCAGTCTCCTGATCATCCTCGTGGCCTCCTCTGGACTTTTTCCAGCAGTTCCATGTCCTTTTTATGTTGAGGACACCAGAACTGTACACAATACTCCCGGTGAGGTCTCACTACTTCTTCTTTTGCCTCATTCTTCTTCTCAGTATGATCCTTTTGAGGACTTCTGCGTGAACACAATGTTTTGTATGGGAATGTTGTACTCAGTTACTATGTTACAGTAGTTTGCAATCCTGGTAGGCGTAAAAATGGTGCAAAAGATTCTAATGCTTTGTCCTTTTTCCAGTGCACTGTATGCAAGATAGCTGTAAGAAAGAAACTTTTCTTCTATCTAGTGTTCCATCTGATGACTATGCATCACTTTTTAGCATTCGAAGTGCATGCATGGGCTTATTTATTTGACACAAGGCTGCTTTGTGTGATGTTTCGTCATCTTGGAGTACAGGCCAAAGACTGTATGTGTACATGTTGACAGCCCTCTATTAAATGATGTGAATTCTAATTTAAAGCCCATCAGTGCCTTGAAATTTTATTGGCCTCTTCAGCAACTCACTGTGATGGACCACTAGACAGTGATCCTTCTGCATACAACTGTCTTTCATTTCCACAGATGCTGTATATGTATGTTAACTGGTTTGGGTTGTTTTACTTCACTCAGACAGGAATGTATAGATACTTATCATTAAACAGAAATATTTTCTACTTTCTACAATGTTACAAGAATAATTTCTTAACTTTATCTCTAGAGAACAACCATCCAGGGAAACATATTGTTATCAGTTTATTAATACTGGCAATCTGGAAGGGCAGATATCGTGCTCTGTTACTGCACTTTGTCAGCACAAATGCAGTATAGACTATATTAACATTTGTGTTAGCCCTGATTTACTTCTATGTGATTACTTGTAGCAGTTTCTGAAGGCAGCCAGCTGAAATACAGCTTTGCGTTGTTGCTTCAGATATGACTAATTTGTCACTGAAAAACAAAAAAAGGATTACTTGTAAACTTCTTTGTCAGTATTTTAGTTGTACATTATCAAACATGCACTCCTTGGTGCTGTATGATTATGTTTATTAGTAAGAAGATAAATTGGTATGATGCAGTATTTATAAATAGAGAATTCTGATGAAGACCGTCCCCTAACAATGAGCACTGAGCAGCAAGGGAATAGTGAGAGTAGAGATGTATATGTGTGTATTCTGAGCATATGCATTTGCTACAGATAAACATAATGCCTTATAAAGTAAGTTCCACCAAAGGGAGAAGTTTCCTTGCCAGGGTAGATTAAAACCCAGGGCCATAGTTACAGTGGACATTTTGACTTCATTTGACTTTAGTGATTGTGGTTCAAGTTCACTTGAACCAGTCTGAACTTTTGACCTGTGCCTCTGCCATTGCTTACTGTTGGTGACAACTACAAGCTTGTTTGTCTTTGTTTTCCTCTGATAAGCAGCCTGCATATCTTAGCTCCTTCAGAAGGAGGACATATTGGAGGAAAACTTTTTGATGAAATCTTAGTTTTACTCGTTACCATGATGGTGCACTTTTTAAAAGTGCATCTTTTGGTGCTCTAGCATCCATTTATTTCTACTAATGTCTTTTTATGCTTTAGAACACTGTGAAAATTCTGTGGAATTTAATGCTGTAACTCACACAAGTGTGCTAATAGTTTCTGCTTGATAAGGGCAAAATGTAAGTCTCCTTGCTTGTGAATTATGAAGATTGTTCTGGAACCAGCAAAAATACAGAAGGGGAGAAGATATTGTTAATTATGTAGACTCTTTGATCAAAATGTGATAAATTTTAGAAGATTCTGGTTTATAGTCAATTAGTGTTTCCAACAGATAAACTGCAACTCTTGTCTGAAATTAGTGTTGCAGGTTCAAAAACTGCACAAAATAAACTGAAGGAAAAGCAAAAAAGAACAAAATGTTGAGCATTATAAAGATGAAACTGTCAAGCATATGTGTTCAGATATGTTTCTATTACAATGGTAGTTTGCCACCTAGCTAATGAAAGGCAATTTTTTCTCTTAGGTTACCTTCATGCAATAAAAGAATCATTGCATGGAGCTGGAGTCTCCAGTTCGTAGCCTCCAGGCCAATATACTGAACAGTGCAATGAGTGAGTGACAGAAAGGTCATTTTTCTGGCAAGCTGTGCTTTGTATCTTTACAGTGATGTAACACACTGGCTGACTACTAGAATACATATTAGTTGTGATAGAAACCTTATGTCTTCTTGCTTACTTCAGGCAATGGATTCGTCAGGTACAGGTGGCATATATAGTTACATGTAGTGTTGCAAGCCCAGAAACAAAATGATTGAATGAAGACTTTGTCTGAAATGTTGGAAGCATACCAAAAGTTTCAGCAATTTGTTCACATAATCATATAAATGTTTATAGCCTGCTTGAAACTCATACAAATGAGACAAACTTGCTGGGCTTGAAAAATAGGATTATAGTATTAATCTTGAAAAATGTCCTCCTTTGATATTTCTGGTACATTATTTTCTAAGCAAGCCAGTAATAACAGAAAAAAAATATTCCCTTAGAAAACTTCTGCATAGTTGTTTTCAATGATTGTACCAGGATTGCAAAGAAAAATATTTTTAAACTGCTGGTCCCAGTGTGTTGTGAAGAAAATGAAGTGATTGATAGTTTGTTCCCCTTCCATCTCATACTCCATCTCATATCTCTTTGTTTCAAGAAGAAATAATCTTAAGTATTCTCTTGCTGAAAAACAAGCACTTAAAGAATGATCTTCAATTTCCATTTCAGTTATTAAAGCAGTTTTACTAAGTTCTTACGATGACAAAGTAAAGTCTTCACTTTCAGATGCTTACTCAGCAGAGTAATACAACCCTCCAGATTTTGAGATTCACCCATCAGTCTTTCCTATAAAGTGGAGCTACTAAGAAATGTCATGATAATCTCACCAAGTTTCCTGAAGAATTTGTCAACAGTTGGGAATCCGGTTGTCAAGAAAAAATGAAAAATTAATGTATTTCCCATCCATAATGACTCATTTTACTGAAACATTTAGTCTGAAGAAGTACTTTTGCTCCTTACGCTTTCCAGTTAGATGCTTGTTGTGCCTGAGATGCTTGAAATACAGAAACATGTTACATTTGGGCTTCCAACTGCTATGTGCAAAGAGGGTCTGTCATTTCAGTACAGTACCATTTCAGTACAGAGCTACACATACACTTGTGCTGTCTTTTTTTTCTCCACATACAGCTGGTTCTTTTAAAAAGAACTGAGAATTGGGACATTGAAAACATGGTATGTGCCCTTTATTTTAAATAAATGATATTAAGTATGAACTTCCAAGTCATTCATCAGTATTAGGTTCATTTGGAGCTGGATTGCTCCCCTCTTTGTTTTTAGTGTGTTTTCTTTTGTGGAAAATACCAGATTGACAGCCTGAAAAACTCAGATCTCTCTGTTTATCAGCACAAACACCCCTCCTGCCTCATATGTATGCCTGAAGTGAGAGCAAAGGTAGTTCAGTCTCCATGGCCATTAAATCCTGTTGATTCCATGAATAAGAATGCCCGCACTGAAAGATGTCATAGTGACTTTGTGATCTGAATGACTACTCGAAAGACACTAGATTGAGACACCAAATTCATCTCACATAGTGCATATATGACCATAATGGCTTTCATTCACAGTGAATCTGGGATGGATTCAAAAGGTGTCTTAGGTTTAAAGCTTTCTGAAATGCAGTAACTTTCCCTGAGCCACACAGTCCCTTTACTTATGTGAGAAACTTGTTCATATTTTTTAGCAGGTTCCTTTTCATATATGAGTTCTTTATTGTTTTCAATAGCTTTCTATCAGAAGGAAATAGTTTCTAGGATCTGTGGGGCATGTGAATAAGAATTCTTGAGGATTTTCCTGAATTCAGAAAGCAGCATAGAAGCTGGTACTATTGCATGTCTTTGTTTTAGACTGTTAAACATGCTGCAGGTACCTGTCTTCAATATAAATTCTGACCCTGCTTACCTCACCAACAGGGTTGCAAAGCATTAAGGACTGTGAGGAGAGCAAAGTGTTAATTGGAGAGCCCTCAGTAATCTCACTTTCTGCCTTAGTTTCCCGAAGTAAAAATTGGGGATAGCAATACTTATTAACAGATGATTTTGAAAACTGATAAGTTTATATTAAAATAATTTATCTGGCTTGTAAAATGGTATTACTTCCATCTAGATAAGGCATCCATTAGTAAAGCAAGAACAAAATGATATCTTCTGGGGTTTTGCCTGTAATAAGTCTTTCAGACCACTGAAATGTGGTGTAGGTCATTTCCTGCCACCTTTTTTTAGTTCAGAATACTCTGGAAGAGAAATACACCTAGAAAATTTAAATACAAGTGCTTCAAGAAAAACCTGTAGGGAGCATACGAGCTTCGTTAGTTATCAGGCAGTATTTAACTGAACCAGCATGCTAAACAGATGTCACCAATGACTGCTTTTGTCCAAAAGTCATTTTCAGCATAAAGAAAAGAATAAAAAAATGCAGAAAACTTACCTGTGGAAAAGAAACACATATTTTGCCTAAAAAAGAGACAGGCATCCCAGGATTTCCATGTCTAAGATGAGTGTTAATGGTGTGCACAGTCTTTTAATTGGTAAGGCTTTGTGTGCTCAATAGAAGGAGAAGGTCCTCAATCAACACCCCAAATCCATATAACAAAAGTAGCTGCAGAATAAATTCTTTTGAGCTTCGTTTACTTTAGAAGGTAGCTCCACATGCATGCCAGACAAGGCTATGCACAATATCAAGTGGCTTGTAAGGAGCCTGGGGGGGATTTAATATCTGATTCTGTAGCTGATAAAAATTCTGCTGCTGATATTCTGGTGCTGGGTGCATCATCTTCCTCCATATTAAAATATAAACACAAAAAGTATACACTCCATATGTATATATTTACTGCAGTAAAACCAAGAGTTTTTTCAAAAAATTACAAGTCTGAAGAACTCAAACTATTTTATGTTATCATCCTATTATCCATGCACAATCTGTTTCATGGATAGAAGGCAAGTTTTCAATTTCCTGTGTGCTCACTGTTGGAATTACTGGGGTAGGTGATAGGCATCCAGGTAGCCGTGCAGTAGATGAGTCTCTGACTCACTGTGCCCTTACCAACTCACCTTCGCACAGTGGGGTGAGTTGGTATGAAAAGTTAGAGTTAGCAGAATGTCCCAAGGAAAGTGCTTTGATTATTGCCTCCATAGCAGGAGTACAGAAAGACTGTGGGGCAGCCCTTAACCAGGTTTCTTATTTGATTCTGCAGTAGCACAAATGCAAGTTTCATCTTACAGCATGCAGGTAAATCACACGTTCCTCAGATAAGCTCTGCAGTTTGCCTATCATTAAAGATGGTCCAAACCCATTTCGGATATCTTGAAAATTGCAGCATATATAATCTAACTCTAAGCCCTATTGACATTCCTGACATTTATATCTTTGCTAACATATTTTATTCCTCTGTATATCTTCAGCAAGAAGGAAGAAGACATTTCTGCACTGAATATAGTTTCAGATGTATCAAATGGCCCAATCGACTATGGCTTAAGCAATTTGAAACTTTTTTCCACTGACTTTAATGGGATCTGTACTTTGGAGATGAGTAAACTCTGGGAGGAAAATAAAATTTAACCTCTAATATTGCATACCAGAGTATGTTATTGAGGTCTTGTCAGGGCAATGGCACTTCATTAGTGTGTGCCATTTTCCCTCTCACAAGGTTCTCCCCCATTCTTAGCCTTAAACTACATATAAATTTTGTTAAACATACAAATATGTTGAATTTATACTAAGTTCATCATGTCTGTGCCTTAAGGAACATATTTATATAAGTTACACTTTTAATGCATGGCCACTTGTAAATAATATAATAGTAATCAGTAAATGATTAATACATGTATTCCCCCCTTAGTTATTTAGGGCAGTGTTGAGTAGGATAGAAAGAACTAATGCATATTATAATGCGTAAGTGCCATGAAATAATGGATAGCCTCCTCTGGTAATGTATTTTAGTATTATTTATACATATCTCTCTCATATGTTATACAGTGGAGCTACTTGCAGTAATTTAAGTTAAGAAAGCAATGCCCAAACTTGTTATTCATTTGTCTAAAATTGTCATCTTAGTTTATAGTGATACTGATATTTAGTACTTACCTTTTTAAAACATTAATGCTGTTTACTGCATTGCTGTCTGGACCATAGTAATAGCGAAAGAGACTTAAAAATTTCTAAGCCACTCTGACCTAATCCTGCAGTGCAGTCAGCAGGAAGGACTCTCTGCACCCATATGGACTCCCACCAAGGTCAGTGGAGGTGCACAGATGTGGAAGACTGATTATGCTGCCTGTAGAGAACTAAAAAGATGAAATGCAACCAATCCAACAAAGACTCAAATGCAAATTGTAACGAATTTCACAGTGAGCAGAACTGAAAATGTAACTCTGATTTCTGAAGCTGATTTCCATGATTCTTTCCCCCCCCCCCCCCCCCAATTGTGTGGCTCTAAATGCATTAGAAGCAGCAAAATCTCAGAGTTCAAAGCTTTCTCAGAGTATTTGCTTATTTGTGGTAAGTTTGTAACAGTTTTGAATACATGTTATAAATGATAATTTGCAACTACAGAGCAGTCATTCTCACCTCTGTGCCTGGCAAAATCATGGAGCAGATTCTCCTGGAAGGCATGCTAAGGCACATGAAAAACAAGGTGATCAGTGACAGCCAGCCTGTCTTCACTAAGGGGAAATCCTGCCTGCCCAATTTGATGGCCTTCTGTGATGGGGCTACGGAACTGACGGACAGGGGTAGAGCAGTTGATGTCATCTACCTGGGCTTTTGCAAAGTGCTTGTCACTGTCCTGCATGACATCCTTGTCCCTAAATAGGTGCAAAATCAATTTTACAACTGGGTGACTTGGCGGATAAAGAACTGACTGGGTGGCCGCATGCAAAGAGTTGTGCTCAATGGCTCAATGTCCAGCCAGAGGCCAGTAATGAGTGGTGTCCCTCAGGGGTTGGTGTTGGGACTGGTTTTGTTCAATATCTTCATCTGTGACATGGACACTGGGATTGAGTATGCACTCAGCAAGTTTGCCGATGACACCAAGCTGCATGGTTCGGTTGATACGTTGGAGGGAGGGAATGTCATCCAGAGGAGCCTGGACACATTTGAGAGGTGGGACAAAGACAACCTGATGAAGTGTAACCATGCCAAGTGCAAGGTCATACACCTGGGTCAGAGCAACCACTGGCACAGCTTGTCGTGTTTTAAGCCATGACTCACGCAGTTTGCTCAATCCCCCTTCTTTCTTACCCCTGCTCAAGGAGGGATGGGGAGGAGAATTGAAAGAATGCAACTCCCTCAGGTTGAGACAATAACAGTTCAGTAACTAAGGTATAACACAAACCCACTACTGCTACCACTAATAATAATAATTACAAGGGAAATACAAGGAGAGAGAGAATACAACCACTCCCCACTCAACATCAAGCCCGACCCAGCAGTCAACCCTTTTTTTCCAGGTCCCTGCCCCCAGTTTTTACATGCTGGGCATGATGTGCTGTGGTATGGGATACCGCTTTGGTCAGTTTGGGTCAGGTCTCCTGTCTTTGCTTCCTCCCAGCTTCCCCTCTTCCCTGTCAAAGCATGAGGCTCAGGATGTCCTTGGTCAGACCAAGCATTCTAAGAGGTAACTGAAAACACTGGTGTTATCAGTGCTGTTCCCAGGCCGAAAGTCAAAAACAGCACTGCACCAGCTACTAAGAAGGAGAAAAATTACTACTACTGCTGAACCCAGGACACAGCTACAGGTTGGGCAGAGAAGACCTTCAGAGCAGCACTGCAGAGGACTTGGGGGTGTTCATTGATAAGAAAAAGAACATGAGGCAGATTCAGCGTGGGCTCGCAACGCAGAAAGCCCAAAATATCCTGACCTGCATCAAAAGCAGCATGACCAGCAGGTCGAAGGATGTGATCCTGCCCTTCTACCTTGCTCTTGTGAGACCTCACTTGGGGTATTGTGCAGTTCTGATGTCCTTGAGATAGAAAGGGCATGGAACTGTTGAGACAAGTCCAGAGGAGGGCCACGAGGATGATCATGGGACTGGAGCACCTCCTGTATGAAGATAGGATGAGAAAGTTTGGGCTGTTCAGCCTGGAGAAGAGAAGGCTGTGTGGAGACCTCATCGCAGCCTTCCAATATCTGAAGGGGATTATAAGGATGCTGGGGAGGGACTCTTCATTACAGAGTGTGGTGATGGGTTCGGGCTTAAACAGAGGAAGTTTAGAGTGGGTATGGGGAAGAAGTTCTTTACTGTGAGGATGGCGAGGCACTGGAGTTGGTTGCCCAGGGAAGTTGTGAATGCTCCATCCCAGGCAGTGCTTAAGGCCATGTTAGATGTAACTTTGGGTGACATAGTGTTAGTGTGAGGTGCCCCTGCCCATGGCAATGGGGCTGGAACTAGATGATCCTAATGCCCTTTCAAACCCTAACTATTCTATGATTCTGTGGTTCTATAATTTTAGTTTTGTTTAGCATAAAAATAACACAGAAGTATTTGCCTTTCTTTTCCAAATACTTTCAAGTGTATTTAATTTAAAACCTTTCTTTTTAAATACATAATAAAAATCCACTTGTATTCACGTGGGGAATTTATCAGTATCAAAGGGCAGGTTCCTAGTAAGAAAAATAAATAATTTTAATGAAAATGCAGTGGCTGCAAAATAAGGAAACGGAATTGAAGAGTTGGTGTTTGAATGGCAGCCTGTTCTTATGGCAGTTAATGGATACTTTCAAGTTAACTTCATGTGGAATATGGTCAATTGATTAACTGCTTTTTACTGCTATATTAAGTACAATTACAAATAACTTAGGTAGCACCATGTATATGTATTCTAAGCTTGCAGTAGTGAATTCAGTGATGATGCATAGGGATGCTTTTCTGTGCTCATTTCAGATCCCAGCTGTGGTTTGTAACAGGTAGGATACATAAAGATATCTTTCACATTTTTTTCAATATGTATGTCTCCAAATGATGCAATACTAAAAAGGTAATAGTAATGCAATACTGAAAGTGCTAATGGTACTTTTTAAACTAAGTATGAGTGGCAAGGTGGCACAGTTGGGCACTAGTTTGCACGTATCAAAGTTTACTTGTATTGCGCCGCATGATAGCCTGTTACTAGCTTGATTGAGGACTAGCAAACCTGAAATTTTGAGTGGAAGTGGCTTGAATTCATACAGCTGCCAGCTGCCATGTTTGCCTGTATCTATCTATGTAGATATAACCTAGATTTTTCAGCTTAGTTTTCAGGAAATAAAGGAAGTATTACACTACTCATGGGCTCCTGAAAACTACTCTGCTGAACTCAGTTTAATTTCCATGGAGAGATGCCCACCACTGCCAGAGCTGTCACATCTTGTACCCCGACACCTAAAATATATATCTCACTGCCATATATAAATGTCATCCGGCATTCCAAACGATATAAAAAAAATCCTGAAAAATATCAAGATAGTGGTGGCCATAATGTTTTCTGAAGAGATTACTTTCCATTAAATGCAAAATAATACTGCGTGTCTTTCCATTAATTCTCATTATGGTTCTGATTATTAAATGTTCTAACAACGTAGCTTAAAATTCTGGTTTGCAGTTCTCTGTTTTTGAGGATTGCTTAAAATTTCAAGGGGAAGGATGTGATTTGAGATTTTTGCTGGCTTTCAATCCATACTTACAGGAAGAAAAATGTAAGCCTTGAGATTCAACAGTCAGTTTTTTCTCTATCATGGCTTCTACTTTTTGTGTGTTCATATTTCATTATTTTCTGGCTTCTACTGTCTCTGTTCCAGTGAAGTGGCGGTAATATATACACACCTGTTTATTGTATGCAGGAGTGTTTCCTGACATGTTTTTCTAGTTTTTGATATGTAATAGATAAAAGGTTTCACCTATCTGTTCCTTTTTACTGTGTTTTGAATTTCTGAAAGTGAAACATGTTCTCTGGGTGGCAGTGGGTATCCTTCTCCACCTCTGGGAAAACAGTAGAAACAACTGTATAGAATCACAGCACTAAAATACAAAATCGTGTATATTTTTGTAAATACATGTACCTGTGTAAACTGATAAATGAACATGATTAGAAATTTGCATCCTTGCCAGACCTTTCTACTGAGTAGTTTGGACATTGGAGGTTTTCATGGCATTAGAAGATTTTAAGATTAGAAGACTTAGAGAAAGTAGATGGTCTTATCCTATTTAATTTAATTAAATGTATTTAGTATGAAAAAGGGATAAAGCTAACTGTCTCCAGCATAAAAGCCCTTTAAATACATTAGTTCCTAAGAGGCCTGCAGTCTGAAAGCCGCTGTGCTTTTTGATGAATTAGACATTGTCTTCCTTCATTCCTTTTGTAACCTGAAATAGCTTCTTACGTTCTTTTAATACAGGAAGGTGCTCAGGCACACAGTCTTGAATTGCAAGTACATGTAGTCGGGAAAGTGTGATTCAAAACTCTTTTTCACTCATGTTTTCTATTAAGGGCCTAATCCATCCTGAAATCGGCTTAACAATTAAAAGAAAAAGTCTTCAAGAAAGGTCTGCCCAACAGTACTAGTATCTTCTTCATTTCACATGCTTTGTGGAAAACATTGCACAATCTTGGACTGTGAGTTGGATTGCTTCAGAATATGCAGAATTGAGGCAGAGGGTGCACTCATTCACAATACAAGTCAACAACTGTATGTTGCCTTTTATCTTTAGATAATACACCAGGGAAAGTCCTTTCCAGCAGAACTGCAGCTCTACAAGAAGGGGTGACAGAGCACAGAATTGCAGTTTTCTGTTGCTTATAGATCTTGTTACCTGATCTGCTTAAGCCAAATTTCATATTGTTATTAGTAAAGTGATGTGCACTCCACAGCACAACTTTCTGTGCTATAGTTTTTCCACACCAGTTTTTAATCAAGATGATTATATAAATATATATGATCTGCATAGATCCTGGGTTTTAGGAATGTTTTTCCATGTCTATTCCTTGATTCCCAAATGTCAGTGAGATTAAAATCACATATGATCTTCGAATCTAAATTATGCTGTATGTGAACCATATTACTAGGTAGGTAATAACAAAGCATATATTTTAAAAGATATTATATTATTAATCTCTTTAAGCAGTGATGAGTTTCACACCTTCCATGGCAGTGTGTTACAGTGTTTAATTATCTAGAACAATTTTGAACAAAAACCAGTACATTTGGCCTTATTAATGTAAGCCAAAGTGGAGCTTTTTTAAAGCAACCTCCAGACAGGATTTGTAAACATCAACTTCATTTTCATTTGGTACAAAGCACATTAACAGCAGCAACAGAAAGTGAGCTAAAATTTTACAAGTTGAGAATTAATCACAGCAGGTGATGACAGGCTGGTAAAGTGTCTCGTTAGTAAAAGAATAACAAGGAGTTTAATAGAGAGTCAGCGTTTTATAAGTATAATTGCTTAGGTTTTCAAAAGGGATTGGTGGTTTGGGAATGCCTCTAGTTTTGATACCAGTTCAAAACACCAGATTTTCATATGGCGCTTGAAACCTTTTCCTGCAACTGCTTTAAAGTGTTTGAGGATGAGTATCCCAAAGTCAGTAGACTCTTTTATCAGTCTTTGGCAAAATCATGGACTAAAACAGTGCCTAGATATTTTGGAAGGCAATAGCATGGTTTAAGAGGCAGATTTTCCGCAGATATAAAATACTACAGACCCAAACAATGCAGAGTAGTTTCAGTTTACTGTAGTTGAGATACTCCTCCCACCATGAACTCTTTGCAGTAGGAAAAGGTTAAATCATCCTAAGGGAAAGCTGTATGTTACATGGAAAGCTAACATGCACACCCTCACACACACCCCATGCCAATCATGCAACCACAGCATTTACCACAGTACAGTATTTTGGAAATGCTTTATTTTAATCAAGCATTCTTCTTTCAAAAGCTGTAGCTAACATAGGATCTATTCTGGAAAAGGGCATAATAAACACAGCTGCCACAGGAGACATAACCATAAAAGACAAGAACAAGTTGTAACTTGAATGGCCATATTGGAAAATGGAAGGTGTGACTTAGAAATTCCAGTGTTATTTTATCTATTTTGGTGTTGAACTAGGAATTTGAGAGCAAGCACGCTGGGTAGTTTACTCTTGTGAAGTAAATCTAACCTCTTCAAACAGATTACCTGTTAAACATAGGGTTCTATTTTTAAGCTTTTCATGATCCATTTATACACACTATTATGATTGTAGTTTATTCTCATGAGTTCATTTTCCTCAACTACTGAGCATATAATTTATATAACCTTGTCACACACTATATTGCAGGTAGGCTTTTTATGGTATATTTTGTTTATACTTTACTGTTGTTGCTTGCAATAATGATGTTTCTGCTATTTCCAATTTCACTCATTAGAGCAGGATGGAAAGTGGGCAAACCATTTTGTAACAATTAGAGGCTAAAGCACAGTAGCGCTTTCAGCAATGCCTGATTCTCAGAGGCCCTCACTTGGTGTAACATGTAGCTACAAGTTACTAGGTTTTGTAAATGATACAGGAAGAAGTATGCTCCAAAAAGCAATTAATGAAATGTAGTGTGCAGTTAGCAAGACCAGAAGACTTAGAGAAGGGGGTCTGAGGCTTACTCTGTAAATTCCACTGGTGTTTAAGGAACTAATATGTTTAATGCCTCCAACTGAAGTATATTTGTTCTGGATGGAAACCAACGTACTGACGAATTTTACAGCTTTTTAAAGTCAGGTAGCTTCTGTGCAGGGGTTCTGAGGAACTGGCTTTTGGAACTTTACACACTTAAACCAGCAATCAGATAATGTCACTGGTGATGTTTGTCAGAAAGAACAGTTCTGACTTCTGCGCTTGGAGATGGCTCCTTTCTCTGATAGAACTGCTACCTGAATAAAACCAGTGCTGTTGTGCAAAGTGGTGGCAGGATTGGCACCCAGACTTTGTGACCAATGTACTGAAGTAAAGGTTTGTTAGTGCGAGAAAACCAGATTTTGCTTTGATGCTTCCCTCCTGCTATATCTATAAAAGTCACAGGGAGAATTTTGATGCCCTCCAATCTATGGAAGTCATATTGCGAGGATTTTTAGTGTTAGTTATATAGCCAAATTATTTCTAGATATTCAGTTCACAATAAATCTACTTAGGGTGCTTTGTTCTGATGAACTCATTTAAATGTATTATATTAAAAAAGTACATTTGCAGAAGCTTCTCTAGACATTTCTTAATCGGTTGTCATGGTGATGTCACTAATCACAGTTTTTAATGTCCCATTTGAAGATTATACACTACTTAGTGATCAAAAAGTAGGTCTGAGTTCTTAAAAAAAGAAAACAACTTTCCATGAAATGAATTACACAGGTTACTCACACTAAAAAATAATGAAAAGATGCAAATGAAACAATGTAAAGGAAGATTTCCTTAAGATTAGAGGCCTAGAAAATGTTCTGCGTAAAGCACTTCTTTGATAAACACTGCAATAGAATGAAAAAGCTGCAATCACAAAAAATTTGGCAATGGATAAGAGTAAAGAACACCTGAAATATCCCTGTGCAATTTTCATCTCTCTTTACAATTACAAAATGGTGATGGTGTGGAGAGCATGTGAAATTATTTCATATTTTAAAGAAATTTGTTATGACATATTTCTCAGTTCCTGGTTTGGCTGTCACTTTGATTTAGGTAGCTTTGCAAGCTGTAGCAGAGTTCTGGCTGGGAATTCAGTTTCAGCTTCACCTGAGTGTGGTCCGAATTTGAAGGGGAGGAAAAAAACAACCAACCTCTTTATTTTTACATTTCATACTATTTTTTCTTGTCTTTAAAGGATAAACTGTCACTGGTGATTGCTGTAAAAAACTTAAAAGCATGCTTTCGTTCCTTTCATAAACAATATTTTAAACAAGAAGTATATTTTTCAGACTTTTTTAACCTTTACAGCTGTAGCTGTCCTAGTCTATCACATCTCTTCTGTTCCTGCTATTCCTGTCCATCCAGTCTAAAACAAGACACATCAACTTGCTATTATAATGAAAGTTGCTATTTTCTCTGATTAGGATTGTATCACTTCCTATTTAAAAGTCAATTTGCATTTAGGTCCAGTTCCCCAAAATTAGTTGGAAAAATTGTATACTATCCTCATGAAATCAAGAGAATTTTAAGTGATTGTAAGATGTACTGACATCAGTGTTCAGATTTGGAGTGGAAAGTCACTTTAAAGCTCATCTGACCATTTTCAGTTGCTGTCCTTTGTTCCATATTGTGTGTAATCTCAGAGCACATGAACTGTATTCCATTCAGTTTAACTTAAATCAGCAGATATCTTCCAAATCCTAATGAACCTGCCTACAGTCAGTCCAGCATAAATCCTTCTAAACATGTGGCATAGGCATCAAATCCTCAGGAACACCTGGTTATGTCACCCCATTCTCTGTTGTCTCCTAACTGGTCTCTGCATTGTGCATGAGTATCTTTTGAATTTTCTCATGCAGACAGTGGCAGTTAGCTTCCAGGACTAGTCAGGAGATATTTTCTTCATGTTGTTTACGCCATCCATTCTGCTATCCATTCTCTCTTACGTTTGTAAAGCTGTACAGTCCTTTAGGCTGATTCGCATTCCGTGCTGTGTCCACAGGACATACTTCAGGCTTACTTAAGATATGCTGGAGAGCAATTTGTTAACATGGAATACAAGGCATTTTTAATTTCATCCTTTTTTTTTACTCCCTTTGAGAGCTTCGTCTTTAGAGTTTGCAAATTATTTTTCTTTTTTTTTTTTTTTTTTTCTTTAGAGTTTGCAAATTTTTTTTTTTTCTTTTTTTTCAAATAGTTTCTTTACTAAAAGATATTTGCTGCTCAGGTTTAATTTCACCTCATCAGAGCTCTACAACTTTAATGTTTGGCAGTATGTGTATTGTGTACATTACTAAAAGCTAACCAAACCTCCATACAGATAACTGTTCTGATAATCTCCAAAAGTTTTATTCCTCTAGAGATGTGCAAGCAGTATGCAAAAGAAATAAAGAATAATAACACAAATGTCTTTAAAGATACATTGGAAAAGATTAACCAGAGGAAAAACTATGAAGATTACATGATCCATAGAGCATCATGAGCTTGCTGTAAGAGCCAGAACATTAAATATCTGGTGCCCCTTCACAGCCATGAATACTATGTTTGGCATGTAATGAAGTCTGGACTGCAGAAAGAAAGTGCTTTTATTCTGAGAGGCTTATACATAGAACCCTTCAGAGTTGAACCTACCTGTCCTTTGAGATATGTGTTAAGTTCAAAACTCTACTTGATGGTAATTATTGGCACCTTCCCATGAAATCTTTGCAGTTGTAGAAAAACAGTACCAAAATCTACCAAGCTTTTGCTGGTTGTACTACGATAGAAATAATGTTTCCTCTTTCTTTGCAGTAAATAATGCTAATTAAAAAAATCATTGTATTTTAGTTTTCTTGTAGTAGTTACTACTGCAGTTAAATCAATAACAGTCAAAAAAAAAATGTTACAAAAGATGTTAAAAGGAAATAGTACGAAATTCTAAAAGCCAAATGGCTGTTCTGATCAGGAAACCAGCCTGCTTAGAAACCCAGTCAAGAAATGAACCTCCTCTTTTCTTGCAAAAAACAGCCATCCTTTATGTATTCATTGTCCTCATAAAGTATTTCCTTCAGTCCTAAGCAGTGAGAAGTGCCATGTACCTTGGTGTGTTTAAGCAAAAACTTGTCAGGTTTTCAGTAGTGCAGGATCTGCTTGAACGATGGCATTTTTTAATAAAGAAACAACAAAAATAACAACAAAAAACGTGTTCTTCTCATTGCCTGTTTAGGCCTGGTAGTCTGAGACTTCTGGCTCTACACAAGTAATATACCTCTTTTTTTGCAAGACCTCAGCATTGCTGCTTTGCTTTCAGCTTAAAGTTTGCATAAATACATGAGCTATTTCCATCTTTTTTTACCTTCTCAGTCTTGCTTCTCTAAGTCATGTTGCTATGAAACATCGTGCGTTTTCAGTTTCCATTGATATAAGGGAGTCTTGGTAGTTGTCAGCACTTAGCTGCAGAGAGCCAGGGTTTCTCTCATCAACAGCTAATGCACTCCCTACCATGTTTGTCTAGAAATCCCTCTCAAATTTCCTCATTTCATCAGTTAGCTCCCTATCTCCTTTGGCACATTATTTCAGTCCCATAGATTTCCTCGGGAAAATTACTTCTCTTTTGTGCTCCATGTCCCTCTAATTATTATGTAGAACCATGCGACTGAAGGTATTTCTATTTCAGTTAGCTTTAGGAAGAGAATGTTTTTGAATGAGCAGATTTAAGTATACACCTCTTCATAGTTAAAAAAAGGAATATATGTAAGATTCAGAGACAACAAAGTTTCAACACATCTCACTTTTCAGCCTTCTTTAATGCTTTTTCTTATTTTAGATAACCTATTTTATCTTTATTTGAGCTCAAGCTGAGGAATGGCAGTGTTCCAATTGACTTCTCTGTGAACTTTTCACAAAGTTTTTTTTCCTTGGCCAAACTTAATAATAAACATTCCTACAGAAGGAGTGTTCAGTCCAGTTTGTTTATGTACATAGTAGTACCTTGGGAAGGTCATAGGATGACTGGTTTAGCTTCACTTCTTTCAGTGACTAGGTGTCATGGGTTCAGCAGTAGCAGTCATTTTTCTCCTTCTTAGTAGTTGGTGCAGTGCTGTGTTTTTGACTTGTGG
>JANRGW010030400.1:47130-61384 GCA_024733675.1 Psilopsiagon aymara | reverse complement strand
CATCCCTTCAGGAGCAGAGGGAAGAAAAAGGGGGAAGTGAGTGAACAAACTGCGTGGCTGATTTATGGCTTAAACCATGACAACCTCCTAGAGGGAAGAGTTACCAGGCTAGCTGGGTGTTTGTAATAAGCCAGACTTGTCCCATGGATGTGCAGCTAGGCTGTGTTGGTAGGAGTATGTACACAGCAGACCCACAGCTGCTTTTTGGACTCCATGCATATCAATTCAATGTCTTCTTTGCATTTACACTTAATTTGTCTTACCAGGAAATGGTGTATTCTTCTTCAGTGATGAGATAAAGCATTCATCAAAGCCTGGTAGTTTCCCTTATTCTCTTTAGTGGTTTTCTGCTTCTACTTGATTCTATTAGAGGCTGTTTTAATGAGCACTCATTAAACACACACATCTCTCTCCAGAGATCTAAGCGGTGGGATTTCCATCATTTCCGCTGCTTCACAAAATGATGCAGTGCTTTGTTTTAGTCAAGTTGAAAAGAGAACAAAATGCTGCTCTCTGTCCTTTTCAGTCATCTCGCCCTCAGCAGTCATTTGCAAAAAGACTGTTGCTTTTTCCTCTGCTTAGAAGTTATTTTTTTATACCATTTAAATGACAGCTTAATCATATGATAAAGGACTTCCCCAGGCACAGGTCTTTCCCATATGTCAAAATATCAGTAGATTCCATATTAAACATCAGACACAGCTGCACTACAGCCCTCGGTGAAGTTTCTTCTGTGAATAGCTTCCATGATGCTGTATCACTGTACAGAGCGCTTCCATTTGGAAAGCTGTTCTGAGACAAAAGCCAGCAGGGCTGTAACACAGCAGCAATAATCCTGAACAGCAGCTAAGTACCTGTTAAGGTGCTGGTATAGGGGGAAAGGTGGGGCCATATGTAGAATAATTCAAGCCACTTATGATAATGCAGTGTTGTTTTCAAAGCTACAGAAGCTTTGACAAACACATGCAAAGTGCTTCACGGCAGATGGCAACATAAGAGGTCATATGAAGCATGCAGCACGTACAAATATGTGCAGCTCTTCCTTCTTGCTTCTCCCCAGGTGCTTGCTGTAAGGATGCAACATACATAGATAGACGGATAAGACTAGTTCTCTGTCACTGTGCATTTGTGGGGTTAATGCCTAAAATGAATTATTACAGTGATTTTAACATCTACCTTTAAGCTTTGAACAATTTCTACTCCTGCAATAGACCCCCCTTTAAGTTCCATCACATTATCTATATGTCTTCCTCTCAGTAGTTTATATCTTCTGGAGGAGCACACCACCACATAGCAGTTGTAAAGCTTAACAAAAAATTACCGTGTTGTCAGGCTTACAGAGTAAAACAGGCTGGCTCAGCCTTCTAATGATGCAGAAGCAAACAGCAGTTTAAAACTGAGCCAGTAACTTGAAAGGTTTCCAGTGTAGAGAAAAGATATGGGTACTTCATGGATCCTGTGCAGCTCCGAGCAGTGTGCGCCACCTCCTCTTGCCGCTGTAGACATGGCTGCAGTGTGAACCAGTGAAAATGCAAGAGGAGACAGCAACTGTGAGTTCCTGGTTAGTGGATCAGGTTAAAGGTGCATAAGAAGCTGAAGGTTTCCTTAACCCACTAAAGGTTACAAAAAGCCTCATCTCCAAGAGGGTTTTACCAGATGCTTGCTAATACAGGCGAAGAACGGCTTCATTTTTTCCTGGGGAGGACAGGACCTGGGGGTTCTTGCAGCCAGCATCCATCAGTTCAACTGCAGCAAAAGGACTATTTCCTGCAGAAAGGTCACAGGCCATTTGCAGCTTTTTACGTCAAACCCAATCCTTACAGCTCCAGCTGAAAACCCTCTATCAGCTGTGTGAGGTGCTGTGATTGTCCCTGGGCTCCAGCAGTGTGAGGACCAAAGCAAGAAACAACATCCCGCCCAGGAGAGTTTGCAGGTTTGTGGCTGGTGGTAAAACCAGAGCGAACGTGTAAATAGAAGAGCAGGACTGTACTTTGTGTGTGCAGCACCATGGCTAGGGTACAGTGTTTCAGAAATGAATGGGGCAATGAGCTGGTGCATTATTATGCGAGAGCTTGTCCTCTCTCCAGTGATCACTGTGAAAGAATCTGGGAAGCAAGGCAAAAGCTCTGCTTTCCCTCTGGCTCCCATTAGGAGAAACAGGTCTGAGGGGCTGGTGAGGTGTGGGAAGGACATTGGAGATGACTGGGAGACAAAAAACTGGGAAGCCAGCAGGGCAGCCTGCAGGAAAAGGTCTGAATCTTATGCCTAAGGTTCAAGCTGGAGGGAGGCAGTGAGAGGAGGGAGCAGTCCCGGAGGTGCCAGTAGCCTAAGACGGCATCTTACCAGTGTATGGAATTAGATTTAGCAGATGAGATGAATAGAGAGGAACTGATGGGAAGCTTTGACATTTGTATAAAATGTGCAGCCATCTGTGCTTTACCCTACAAAGGCTTTATAATACCCAAATTGTCATGAATATGACCAAACTGCTCAACAAATCAACATTACCTTCTGCTGCATTTTGATGGTAAGGGCTTTGTTTTGTTAACAACCCCCGCATGTGGAAAGGTAATGGTACAGGTAAGTCAGAGGTGGTTCCACCACAGCCTGTGAGGGAAGCTCGGCTTGTTCAGCCTGGTGATGAGATGGCTTCGTGGGGACCTAACAGTGCCTGCAGTGAGGTTATCGAGGTAATGGGTCCAGCATCTCCATGGTGGTGCATGATGAGACAGCAGGCGTGAGTGAAACAAGGCTGGGTATAAGGAGAAACTATTTCCCTGTCAGTATTGTCAGGCAGTGGCACAGGTTGGCTGGAAAGGTTGTGCAGTCTCTCTTGGAGGTTTTCAAGACTCCACTGGATAAAGCCTGAGCAACCTGGTCAGACCTTGGACTAGAGACCGCCTTCCAACCTGAATTAGCCCATGGTCCTCATGGAGAATGGGACACACCTGTGGGTGTCAAGCATCTTACCCATCACTCCATGAAAGACAGACTAAAGGTGTGAAAAAGAGGGGGTTTGGTTTTGGTTGGGGGTCAGTTGGTTGGTTGTTTTCCAGAGTTTGTTCCAAGCTGTCCCACAGTGTCCTAGTAATCTTGAGTCAGAGACCCATGCTATGGTGCCAAAGGCTTAGACCTTGGCAGAGCAGAAACTCATAACAAGGAGGCTTAGTACTGGTGTTCCCACAAGTGGTGTCTATGCAACAAAATGAAGCACAGCTTACATGTGCCTGGCAGAGCTGCACATGCACCAGCAGGGTGGAGCCTGCCTGCCTTTATGTAGGATGAAGTCTACATGAGCTGATTCACCCTGCCAAGAAACCCATCTTAGGATGCACCAGAGCATGTTCTCACTTGAAAGACAAAGACACTGAACTGAAATGAAGGAAGAAGATTTGTCTTTACAAGTACACTCCCAGGACAGTAGGGCTCTTTCTCAGCTCTACAGCAGCAATAAAAAGGAATTACAGAAACTGTATTACTAAAATTATCTTAGGTGCATGCATATTCCTGCCAGAATTAGGGATATATTAAAATCAGGGCAGCGAGGAACAGAGCTATCTCAGCTAGAAGACTTGCCTGCTGGTGAGCGACAGACACTGTATGTGGAACTCTCTTAAGGAGAAGCCAAGCACCTGGGGCTGAAGGGCCACAAAGCTGCTGTGAGCAGCTCCTGGCAGAGGTTCCCTGACCAAGCCAAGGGGGCTCTGCTGTGCAAACTGTGGTTCCACCTCCCTTCTGGTTTTCTCCTCTCCTCCCCATTCTGGCAGGTACCTTCTTCACCCTTGTTTCTGCATCCTCTCTGCCCCCCGCTAAAGTTGTTCAGGAATTGGCAGGGGATGGGTTTTGGCCTCCTTGTCATTACATTTAATTAGAGTACACCCTCATCTGCTTTCCTTTTGCTCTCCTGCCTGGCAGAGTCATTTGCATTTCACAGGTGGTCCTCGGGTCTTGTTGAACAACATCTGTGTCAATGAGCAGCACAGAGAGTGGGGCTGACCGGCTTGGCAGCGGCAGCTGAGGCACAGCCAGAGCCAGCAGAAGGAAGGACGGACCTGGAAAGTCTACAGAATAGCTAAAAATCATGGAAAAAGGGAAAATGCTGAACATGTGCAGGGCCTGGGCTATCCAAGTCAAGGCAGACACAGCGAGCATCGCAACAAGGTGATGCACAGATCAAACCAAAGCCCTGAACCCTTCTCCAACATGGAGTGATAAGAAATGCACAGCAGTTGCATCATCTACACCGGCACCATTTGTTCCTAGTTGTGTGTGTGCCAGAAATACCACTTCATGGAGAACATGGTTCTTGAATCCCCCTTTTGAACAGGCAGCGGTGAGGCAGCGCTTCGGCGTCCACACTCCTTCCCCACTGGGCTTTGCCAGTGCTGCTGCCCAGAGCCATAACTCACACTGGATCCTGTGCTCAGTTGCTGTTTTGGCTTTGTTGCATATCTGCATCACCAATATCATAACACATCATCTGCTTTCAGAGCCCAGATAGCTTTGCAGTGCCATGCCCCTTAGCAGTGAGTTAATAACACAGCAGCTGTTCGGTGCTCAGATGATCACAAGCACTTCCATAATGTATGAAATAAATCAGGTTTCTCAGGAACAGTTATGTTCTCAGTGGATGCTGAAAGCCAAGAGCTTTTCAGATCTCTGCTATAATAGTTCGGATTATGTCGTACCATTTCAGACACTGCTTGAATTCATTTCTATCCGCACCTATTCTTAAGCCATGCTTCCATGGCTGAAACCTCTAACCATCAGTGGTTACAAATGACATTTCCAACTTCTGATGTACACGAGCTTTTCTTCAAGTCTGCTCTTAAACTGATCCCGAGTCATTAAAGTGGCCAGTGGCCAGGAAGAATCAGCACATCCCCATGGATGTGTCAAACACACCCTTTGTGGCAGGCATGCACGTGTGGTCACCTGGCTTCTGCTCAGAGAAATTGGGCACTCAGTAGGAATGAATGAAAATGAAGCGCAGCACATACACAGACATCAGATCCTAAAAGAGGCTCGTCACCAAGAACGTAATCTAGGAACAGAGCGACGAAAACAAGGCTGTCTGCTGCATTTTGGTGCCACTTGCTCACACGAGGGTTTTCGTGTAGTTCACTTCAAGAAACTGCAGTCATCTGGCAGAGCTGAAATGCAAATATGAATTAAAATGTCAGCCCTGCAGTTTGTTTTGGCTGGAGATCTACTGCGAAGGGAAGATACGGTAATTGTACAGCGCGCAGACTCTCAGTGCTGTGACAGAACTCTCTCTGGATAAAAGTACGTCCATTTCCTTGAAAGAAATAATCCATTGAAATAACTAATTAAATAGGCTGAGTCTTGAAAGAAAAGTAGTATCAGAATCTGCGCTCTTTTGTATAAAACATCAGCCTGTTTCACGGGATTTGCAGTATCTAAAGATTTCTTCCATGTTTTATTTGCCTAAGTAGGGCACAACCAAAGAAATCAAATGACAGCCCCATGACAGCATGAGAAATAAGGAATGCACAGTAGATGAAGGCTTTAACTGCTGCAGCAGGCATGGTTTTACAGAAGTAGCCTGTCTGGACATGTATCTGATGCGCACACAGAGGCTGCATTACAGACAGTCATTAACCAAGCTGGCTCAGCAGTAGCAGGGCTCTGGGGCTCCATTTCAAGGCATGGAAATGGTTTGTCTGGGAGGCACAGACACCCCTGCTCATTTCCCTCACACTTCACCTGCCTTCTCTAAACCACACTTGCCCCACTTGCTTTTGTGAGGTGCTCTTCAGTTGCTCATACCAGGTCTTTCTGGTTTTTGTGCAGTAATCGCAGCTCCATCCTTTCAAACTCCACAGGCCCCTCCATCCCCCTATAGCCTTCTTACCTGGCTGTCCTTCATCCCTTCTCGAGCAGCTAACCCTACTCCCATCATATTGTGCACCAATTTTCCTCTGACTTCCCCAGTTTTGTCATCCACCCCCTCCCACTTCAGTCCTCTCACACCAGCTGCTTCTTCATGCATCTTTGCAAGTTGGAGCATAACAGATTCAAACAGACCTAATGGCTCTGCAAAACTGATTCAACCCAGAGGAGGAAAATGCGATGTAAAGAGTCTGAGTAAAGTTAATCTTGGACTAAAGGCTGTGTTCATCTTACAGAAGTGAGAGCACTGGGGAGAGGGAGGAGAAACAGCACCACAGCTCGGACTTGCAGAAGCTGTAGAGATCCAGCTGAGAAGCATCAATACTGCAGCCCATCATGTTCACTGAGCTCTGCTACTGTGAATCTCCATAAACTGCACAGCGTAAGGTTTTATGTATCAACTGTGGGCACTCAGTCAATTTCAGTTGTATTTCCTGTTGTGACAAGCCTTTGGAAAGAGGCATTGTGCCGATGGAAATGTTTCCTTTCATCATCACCTTTCCCATTTATTCAAGATCAAAGTTATGGAAAAACAGAGCCTGTAGAACAGAACGGCTGAAGCAGATTGTCACTGCTGCTGTCAGCTCAGAGGAAAGAACAACACAAGCAAGTGGCAGCCATGCAATCCCGAGACAGTGCAGACAGATGTTGTGGTTACCCCATAGGCAGACCCAGACCAGAAGCAGGCTGGACTGGGAATCGCACCATGGGCTGTAGGAACACTCTGGCAGCGTGGTCTTTGCTGAGATGCTGGGTTTAAGGTGGATCCACTCCCTACTTGGTATCATCACAGCTTTACATTGAGAACAGTTTGGTCAATGTCAAATCTTTCTGCTCATGGGTGGGCTTTGAATTAAGAAAGACCCACAGCAACGTAGGCGATGTAGGGGTTGAATACCTGCTAAGCTGCAGGGATCCCCTTTCCTTTCTGTGTTTACACCCCAGCTGCATTGCAAGCTTGTGGCCATAGCCTCAAACACCAATAACACACTTCTCATTTTGAAAGAACCAAAACCCACCAGGAAATTGCAGCTGTATCGACTTCATTCAGAAAGGACGAAATGGTCCTTTTGATGCTATTGGTACTCTTGGCTTGTAATCTCTTGGTGCAGTTTAGATGTTACAGAGTTTCAGATCTCATATTCCACCCAGAGGATGATATAAAAGACACTATTGATTTCCACTCCCTGTAAGCAGGCTTTATCTCTATGCAAATTAAAGATTCTATCTTTTACAATATAGATTGGTTGGCATTCAAGCGTTGATTTGTTCTCCTGCCAACAGGCTGACTTACTGGCAAGTTCCAGACATTTACACACGTAATGCACTCTGGTGAGGCTCCGCAGTAACACCTGCATCGACAGACACACCATCAAACACCCAAAGGAAAATTTGGGGTGGATTTCTTACGAGAGGAGTGGTACAAAGCATTGCTTACTGTCATTGTCCCAGGGGAAGGACTATCCCCTTTCTTTTCACCAGAGGAGCACAGGGGAAGATGCCGATATTTTCCATCTACCAACCATTCACATCCTTCAAATCCTGCGAGAAGTTCCAGGAGACAGAAGGAGGGAAAGGGAAGGTGAATCAGCAGCAGGTTCCCCTAAACATGAGGAAATCTGTGATGGTGGTTGAGCACGGGCACAGGCACCCAGCTCTAGGTGGCCCTGCAGAAGGGCTGGACCAGCTGGATTCCAGAACTTCCCACCCCAACCACTCTGTGACTGTGTGAATGGAGAGCTTAAACCATCCAACACTGAGCTGCTGCAGTCCAGCGCCCTCTCCCCACCTCCCCAGAGGCCCCCACTTCATCTGTGCAAAGTCACATCACCTCACAACTAGGGCAGGCTCAGAGGATGTGAGGACACGCACAGGCAGAAGCTCAGCAGCGCCTTCCTCAGTGTCAGATCTTGTCCATTCAGTGCTTGTGGCTTCATGGCAGGTTTACATTTCAGAGCATCCCTGCCTTGTTCCCACTTTATCAGGGACAAGGGGACCCTCAGCCTCCAGCAGTCACCACAGCTGCGTGTGCGCTGAGGTTCTGCTGTATGCCTGCTTCACCGCACCACCACTCATTGAGAGGAACAGACAGCTCACAGAGCTGCAGAGAACACTTCCCAGGGTCTTTGTCCTCCTGGAGCTACCAGATCAGTAGAGCAGAGCTCACATTGCATGATGCCTTATTATCATCTAATAATAGCCGGGTTTCTCTTATTGCAGAATAAAATCTGTGCAGGGCACTCCATGGAAAATGAGTTCCTCAGGGGGAAAGAAGTTGCAGAGATGTTTGATGATGATGATCAACAGTTTTAAAGACACCGGGGTACACAGGAATATCTGCTCTGTGGCTGTATAGTAAAATAAAGGCATTGAGAGTCTGGGGAATAGCAAAGTGCACGAATCTCTGTATCTTGCACTTCATCTCTTGTCTGGGTTCTCAAACAGCTGTTTTAATTAGAACAAATTCTTACGATTGCCCTATTTGCCCACTGGAGGTCACTGTCTTTCTACAGAAATACAGTCCGTCTCACCTGGCAGGTTTGCAGGGTCAGAGCTCTTGCAGCTTTGTCAGCCTTGTACCCAGCTTTGGGTAGAAGGTGAAGACAGAAGCCTAGCAGGGTCCATTGCTGCCAAAGGAAGCCCTCTCCTCACATGTGCCTTCACAATCAAGCTCACGTTTTAATAAGGTGACACAGAAAAATGAAGTAACCTCAAATTCATTGTTTTCCCTGTTATTAAGCAGACCTGACCAGGGCAAAAGCCACTGGGCCCCCTGCAGCTCTCCTGCCACTGCTGCAGCGCTGTAGGAGCCAACTCCTTGCTCCCCGCCCAGGTAAAGCGGCATCTACGTGGGCAGGGAATAAACGTGTTCAGGCATCCTCACACTCCCTGCATCATCTGGCCTCGTATTCCCGTCAGGCGCTACCGTGTCGCTGCCAGCCCATGGATTTGTACTATCCTACTTGTCCCACTCGCAGGCTGAGCTCCAGGGGGGCGCCTGTTTGTGCTGCTGCACGGGCTGCGTAGGAGATGCGCTGCACCACACTGCTTCCAGGCGCTCCCTCATTATCCATGCTCCCGCAGCAACAGCCAGCTCCGTGCCAGACGCTCAGCACATCAGACACGGGTGTTGCTTCCCCCAGGCCAAGCTATACGTGATGTGTAGGATGACAACAGTAGTGGACAGCAGTGTGGTGGGGAAGGCAGCCACGAAACAGAGCTGTGGGGCAGTCACACATCACTCAGTTCAGACACTGCCTGCACCAGTATCTCTTTGGATCTGAAGCAGATCTGCTCATTCCCACCTGCCATGCTTTAGCTCCCATCACAGGGCAGTGAACGGATTTGATTCCTTCCAGACAGAGCCAAGTACGAGCCCTGCTCCCCCTGCAGCAGCAGGCAGTTAAGCTCACACAAACCACAGCTCCTGAAACCTGGCAGTGCTGACCAGCATCCACTACAGACTCCCTCCCTTTGAGGTCCACTTCTGAGTAACATGGATACGGTCTGACCAACCTGCTGACGTTGTGGCTGGTTAGGATGCAGTAGAGCAGCTGTCATCCATGAATGCCAAGGAAATTCTAGTGGAAAGAAAGGAACACTGACAGAGATGCTCCTTGTCTTCATCTCTTCATCTTTCATGAGCACCAAATGAAAAACATGAGGTATTAAGTCTGATGAGTCCCATGCCACTTATCTCAAGACCTGGAACTTTCAAGTTCTATGTTATTTTACTTACCTTCTGTGCTAATAAACTCCTGGTATCTTCAAGTTCCATCCTGCCAATACCATCGATGTTCTTCAAAGGAAACTTTGCTCCTTCCATCCCACTACCTCTCAATTTTCATCTCACATACGCTTCCTGTGCCAACAGATTTTCCCACATCTTTTTTACAGCAGTAAGATCCCTGTTGCCATTCGAACAGATGGGTGAGGATAAACAGTTGTTGCCCAAAACCCAGAGAGAAGCAACATGCTGCAGCAGGCTGGTAATCACAGCAATTGTGCAAAGCTCACACCTGGAAGGCTTAAAATAGAGCTGCAGCTTAGAAGGATGCTTTACCCCATACTCCTTAAGTAACCCACCCGGAATATTCATGTTTGGCTTTCTGAGCAGAAAACATTCCCAGCTCACCAGATGCCTTTAATAACTCCTGTGCTCATGAATTTTAAAGGAGACCTATTTGCTATTTAAATGTCAACTTAAGTCTATTTATCCTGATCAGGTATCGAGGCCAGCACTGCCAGTGCTGCTTGTACTCTCATGTCTCATCTGATCAGCAAAGGAAATCAAAGCTGGAGCAGGCAGATGGCTGAATTGAAAAGTCATTACATACTGCAGCTGGTAAGTGGAAGAGATAAAATAGGGAAGGTGGTATTCAGGGAGAAGGTTTAAACTTAGCCTCACCATTCAGAGTGTATGGAGATAAAAAGTAACACCAATTACTTACCAAAACATCTCCCATTGTTTAGCACAGCCCCTTCTCTTCTTCCCCATCTCTGTCCTAAAAAAATCACAACTTTTCCACCTCCCATTTAAGAGACAGAAGAACACCACAGATGTGTGGTGTTATTTTCCCTACTTAAGTGAGGCATCCAGTACTTAAATAAATGCTTTTTCTCTGGTAATACAGTACAAAAGAAGCAACGTTACAGCGAGACAACCCCTGTGTCTCTTATCTCAAATAAATCCTAGTTGTTAGCTGCTGCCTCACAATTTGGTATATTTTAACTAGGTTTGAAAATCCCTAAAGTGAGGATTTATGATCTCTTTTGGCGAAGCAGGAAGTCAATCCATCACACCATATAAATAATTCATATACATTCTAGAAATACAGCAAGGAATATAGGTCAGGAGGGGCACCACAGGAGAGGGATGGAGCATTCTTCATTTCAAGCATGTGGTAGGCCTAAATTTGGCTTCCTAGACAGACTGCATCAACTTAGGAAGCGAAGATGCTCTCACATAATTCAAAACACAAAGGGTGGTTTGACAGTCACTGGGGGTTCAAGGGAACAGAGGAAGAACATAATTTAGTGGGTTTCAGATAATGATCTGTCTGATGGAAGTCATTTGAGTACACTGCACCCATCTTGCTCATCTTAAAGCATCAATGGTGCATCCCAATGGTGCTTTTCAATAGTTACAGCAAATTAGTGACTGGTTACTGAGGAGCAATGAGCCAGCAGGATCCATACAGTAAACTCCAAATGCCCCTAGGAACCACGGGCATTTGAATAATCAAGACCCAGGCGCATGTCAGTATCTCAATACACACATCGCAACACAGGCCTGCACGCTACAGATCTTGATGTTCTCTTGTCACATGTGGGTTAAGCAGTTTGATGAACCTACAGAAGATTTCTTCACAGGAATCCCAATAGTTCACTAACTGCTGTAAGCAAGACTTGGAACCCTTTAGTAGTGCAAAACATGCCATAAACTGAATTCAAGTACAAATAAACTTAGGGGGAACTTTAGAAGTCTCGAAAGCGTTACTAGGGTCACCCTGGAGAATAGGGAACACACACACAGAAAATCTATCTTCCTCAAATACAGAAACACTATTTACCACATAATGGCAATCAGATGCAGTTTAGACAGCTGCATGAAGACACCCTAAGCAAAAGAGTTTTTAGGCAGCACACTAAATTTGGAAGGAAACCAAACAGAACAGGAGAAGAACCCAATCCAGGTGGAGCCGGAAACACCACAAAACCCACTGTCACAAAATGAGTTATTTAGGGTCACTCGAAGAATGACAAAGGTATTATTAGCAAGAGCAGGTTTAACATGACTTTAGAGAGGTATGAATAAACAGAATTCAAAGGCAAGGTTCACTCTATTACTCATTACACGGATGAAGCATACAAAAGAAAACTGAAGTAAAAATAGTTGATGCAGAGACCAAAGGTACAAAGGGTGAGGGAAACCCTCCCGTTGGAGTCACAAGATTCAGAATAGACCCCTTTGCTTTCTGAACCCCTGACAGAGCCTAGGAGCAGCTGAATCTAGCCTCAGACTTGGTCAATGGTTTGTGTCTAATGGACAATAAAAGAAATCTGATGTAGAATCAAGTCCTGCTGCAGCAGGGAATGGGGAGGTCCTGGGCTGGCAACACACACTATACCTATCAAAAACCAGAAGGATGAGACTCGAGAGAGCAGTATGCAGAGGGACAGGCTGCAGGTGACAATCAACACTGGGTCAACTGCCTTAAGGACAGCAAAGGCATTTTTGCAATGGCTGGGGACAACATCCAGTTGTGAAGGGCGACAAGCAGTAGGCACAAGGCCATTCAGCAAGTCAGAGAAAGGTACCTGATTAGGGACTGGGAAGTTAAGTTCATCGGTAAAGTAAAACATTAACAGCAGGATTACTCAGAAACCTGAACAAGGAACTCATCAGCACGGGCAGATATCAGGAGAGCCCGATTTTCAAGAAGAGAGAAAACAGAAGTTAGGTGAGCTCTGCCATCCCCTCCAGTACAGCTGGTAGGACTCCTGGTTTAGAGCTGCTGTCAAAGACAGATGGGACAGACCGCCCAGTATTAACTGGCATTAGGATAACTGTCAGATTCCCAGCCCTCCTTCGACCTACACTGCATTGGCAACATGAGCGATTACTGAACAGGGCAGTTTTCATGTGGTAGGACAGTGTGTGAGTGACTTGGAAAGGCAACACATCGAAAATAAGCTGCTGAAACACCTCAGAAACAGCCACCCTCAGGCCTGATCTCCAAAGCTCTCTGCATATGACCCCTCACCATAAGAAAACGAAGTACGCCCTGCTCTGGCTAATCAGATAAGAACTTCTGTCTGCAGCAGTAAGAATTAAGCTCTGAAGAGACTACTATATTTAGCTAGGATTTCTTAGGACCTACTCTTTTTCTTACATAGCTGAAGAAAAGCCCAGTCCAGCACACACGTAGCAGCGCATGCCTATGTCACCCACAGATGAGAACACATTCCCCAGGTAAAGCTACAGGTATATAACAGCACATCAAAAAAACATTCTTTCCTTCTACTTATCAGTAGAAAGAGCAAAATATGAAATTCCTTCTCCCTGTTCTGCAGTTAAAGGACATCTTCTCAGTGTTCTCATGCTGTCTCTTCATCTCTTTAATTAAAGATGACTGTCAACTAGACATCCACAATCCCTTCAGTTCCCACACTTCCTGTAAGTCCAAGGGAACTGGGAAGGGTGTTCAGTGACAAGCTCAAGTCACTCATGACTATTCTGTGGCAGACACCAGGGGCCTGAGGGATACCAGCAGGGATCACAACTTATTTTCACTCCCCTGTGTAACACTGAGCACAGGCAATGTGTAAGTATCCGAATACAGAGCTGCCTCAAGATGATGAAAATCCACGGGATATGCAGAAGTGTATGTACGTACACATTCATATTAGGAATGCCTTAAAATCAGAATTAACAGTTCAGACTGGTTCCCCCACAGGACAAGAACCTTTCCCCAAAGCAGACTATAGCAGGTTGGATTTCTGTTTATTTGGCTTTTCAGGAAGAACAGAACTGGAAAGTCACCTTAAAAAACCCATCACTGCCAAAGCCATCTCTGGATAAGCTGCTCCAATATTTGTTCTACTCTGCTGCTAGGAAATAGCAGCTCAACTCAAGACTGAATTCATACAACTTCAGCTTCCATCCACAAGATTCTAATGAGATTTTCATCATCATCAGGTTTATACCCAATGCAGTTCTACAGTGAGATTTTAAACATGTTTAGATCTTACACATTTGCTGTATCTTCCAGAATGCTGTTTCAAGTGGAACACCTCTTCATTATTAAAACAATGCCCAGTGCAGTTCATCTTCATGCAGAGGAAACGAAATATCCAAAACCCAACCGATGGCAGTTTAGCTACATGGAATTATTCTTTTGCACACAAAAGACAACATAAAAGCTGCAGAGGCATTACATTGAGGAATCGACAGTCCTAACTCCAACCCCAACTGATAAATGAGCAGTTATCAAGGCTTTTACTAAGACAGCCTTTGAATCAAAATCACAAGCTCGTATATTCAGTTTCTATCTAGGATTGGGATCTCTGCTCTAAATAATCTGCCATAAGTTCAAATCAAAGATGGAAAAATTCAGCAGAGTAACTGGAATTTCCAGCTGAACAGAATAAAGATGAACTTATTTTCCCAGGAAACAACGAAGTCTAAGATGCATCAATAAATTGTTTAATTTTATGGAACTGCTGAAACAAGTCTAGAAGAGGGCCATGAGGATGATCAGGGGACTGGAGCACCTCCCATATGAAGATAGGATGAGAAAGTTGGGGCTGTTCAGGCTGGAGAAGAGAAGGCTGCGTG
>JANRGW010030400.1:36742-47030 GCA_024733675.1 Psilopsiagon aymara | reverse complement strand
TAGGGATGCTGGGGAGGGACTCTTCATTAGGGACTGTAGTGATAGGACAAGGGGTAATGGGTTCAAACTTAAATAGGAGAAGTTTAGATTGGATATAAGGAAGAAGTTCTTTAGTAAGGGTGGTGAGGCACTGGAATGGGCTGCCCAGAGAAGCTGTGAATGCTCCATCCCTGATGGTGTTCAAGGCTGGGTTGGACAGAGCCCTGGGTATGGTTTAGTGTGAGGTGTCCCTGCCCATGGCAGGGAGGTTGGAACTGGATGATCTTATGGTCCTTTCCAACCTGAACTATTCTATGATTCTACAATGATTAATGTAAGTTCTTCTCAGTACGATAAAAAGCCTCTCCTGTTCCATACCAGCTTCTAATCTGACTACAACTAAAAAGATGAAAGATTTTTCCAGTAGGCAGATATGGGTTTGCATTTTACAATACTGCATTTGGTGCCATTGACATACAAGGACTCTTCCTTATTCAAATAAGAGGAGAAGTGGACTTGCTAATGCAACTCATACATTCCCCGCTGTCCCTCCTGGAAGCAAAGCTGCTGCTTATTGCATGTAGGGAAATTAATGCCTGTTTACACCAGCCAAGAATGTCAACTTGGAGTTTCAATCGAGGTTGCAGGAGAACAAAGTATCTGTGTTAGGAGCAGCAGTACCTTAAAGGAGTGTGGTTTTGTAGACTCCAGACCAAGAAAACCATGTTCCTGGGATCACAGAGAGTATTTGGAAGCCTCGCATTTTCATTTCTCTTATTTATTCATTAGGGATAAAGATTAATAGCAAAATCTTACTAATCCAAGGAAAGACAAACAGGCTCAAAAGTGAGATTTTATTCATATTTGTTACTTATTCACAACTCAAAGTATGATAAAACTTATAAAACCAGACTAGAATAATGTTAGTTTACATCACTAAATTCAATTCACATTAATAAAATACTGAAAGGAAAATAACAACGTTGCAGGTTCAGAAAGACAGGTTGGCTACCATGACTGAAAACCCTATGCTGTTTTTACTGGTCACAAATGGTTGCTTGTTTAATGCTTATTATTTCAAATTAACACAAGTTACAAAATTTCAGTCACACCCAACTTCTGTGCTCATAAAATATACCCTCTGTCATATCAAATTCCAGTTGATTGGAAAGAACTTCCTGCTGAGCTATTTCATTTCAGTCTGTATTAAAAGAATACTGTGAGTACACTCCCCTCACACACAACCACGTAGCACTGCAGTCCCAGATACGCTTTGAGCCTTCCCGGACAAAGAATTCTCTCACAAGTCACTGTGCAAGCACACCATGAGAAGAACAAATCATCTCTCACGCAGTGGTGAGAACTACCATCAGGATACAGCCTCACTTCTATCCTCTGTGGTGCACATACAGACCTCAGACTCCAGGACACAAAATAAAGCAGCTTTCAGCTCTGTGTTTTAAGGCAAAGCCAAACCCACCTCCAAGGAAAAGGGAGATGAGTACCTTGAGCTGCCACCATGTACCAAAAGCTGTAGATACTCACCATTATGCAGAGATTTGTCATACTTCCCTTGATAAGTTTTAACACCAACATTGTGGCAGCATGTTGCCACCCTACCACAAAGAAAGCCACCATATGCAGATTAAACAGCAATGCAGTAGTCAATAGTTTGCATGCAAATATTGCGTTGGACTGTTACAATCTCAGGACTAAAACTGTTGATTGTGTAAACAGAGGTTAGATAATGATCTTCTGTTTCTCTTTTTATTTTACATCCTTTTTGTTAACAACAGATGGGGCCTCACAGGAGAAAGGAGCTTTACCAAATGGTAGACCTGGAATGACAGAGACTTCAGTTACAAAGATTAAAACTAATCTTGGTAAGGAAAGAACTCTTCCCCTGCTATGAATTTTTAAAAGCCTCATTAGGCAAAGTAGCAGCCTGACTCTCAGTTCTGAAGGGAGGAAAACCAAAACAACATTTTAATACTGTACTGCAGAAAACAAGAAAAGGAATTCTTACAGAATACAGAGACAGCTGAAGCAGACTGTATGGCAGCAACTGTTCCTAGGGAAGGAGAAAAGGGTGTGCATATATATGGCATAGTACCTAAACAGCCACTAAAACTGCTTTAACTGCCAATGTTTTATCAATGAGAGGTACTGGGAAAGAAATACATTCAAAAGAAATAGTTTTGAGTAAACATGCTACAGGAAACAGAAAAGAAGCTGTCATGACTATACACGTACAAATCATCAACAACAAAACTTATTTACAAACACTTATACCTACAGACATAAAGATCAAGTTTAATACTTGTGAGATGTATCTGATTGCTAGATCTGGACTGTTCCAACCTTTAGGAATAACTGAGTAACATTTCACACTGCAATAACCATATGGCTTCAATCGGGTCTATCCTCAAGTCTTTGCATCTCAGTTGACCTGTAGCATAAAACTGAAAACTACCATTTGTAACAGGGACACGCAGCTGCTACCTGAGACCCTCCAGCACACTACCCAACAAGCAGCCAGAAACCCGGAGTTGTCACTGTTAACAGTCCACTCACATGTTGATTTTGGATCAAGCAGGTTTGTTCTTCAAAGCGTACATTTCATCATCTGCTACATTTTTCATGAATAAAAAAACCCCATTATATAAAATTCTGTATGCAAAAAAACTTAAGCCCAGTATGATTAAAAATAGACTAAGGTGGGCATAATTAGTAACTAATAAAAAAAGCTAAGAGTCATATTTATGGAACTCAACATTTATTCATATAGTTAACTGCCCTCGAAGCCTAACAACCAGATCAATTCACAAGTACCTACAGTTGCTTATATAATTAAAAGAATAAGATGTAAAGACAAAAAAATAGATTTTTATCCCTTCAAGATCAGGAAATAAAATGAAATGCTGGTTCTGTAACAGTGCAACAACTGCAGCACATTTTGCACGCAGCACATCATTTGCTACATTTAGTGGCACTTAAGTATTATGCGGTAAATACTGAAAGTAAGACAAGTTTCTGATCTGCATAAGCATAATCACATCATTATTACCAGAGTTGCTAAGCTACAGCATTCTGAATAATACCAACTCCATTTTAGCACTTTGATCACTAGCCTTAATAGATGTCAACGTCCTGCTTTACATCTTGCTAAGAAAGCAATCACTGAAGCCAAGTATTTAATGAACTTGCCACAAGGCTTGGACCAGGTTCAATCTGACCAGTCGTTCTCATCAAACTCTGAATCATCATCAGAATCACTGTATTCCACAGCAATGCGCCTCGAAAGGATGGTTGCCACATCATTTCCAACAGGCTCACGCTTTGCTTCTTGCTCACGTTGCTCCTGCACCTTTTTCAGCTGAATTCCTGTAGAGACAATTATTCTCAAAGTCTTCTCCACAAGAAATTTTAAACTTCATATTGTTATTGGTGAGACTTTTGTATTCTAACAGTACAGTTAGGAAGAAGGGCAAAAATAGGAGCCATTTAGTTAGAGCCTCCCTGAGCCAGGAAGAGAGACAAAAAAGGAGACTGGAATCCATTCTCAGAGACTGAATACTTGTAGAGTTCTAAAATTTCAATGTTAAAACTAAATACTCAAGACTCTACAGGTTCTTTTGATCTGAAGTTATTCATAACTGTATCTGGAAATACCATTACACCTACAGCTGCATATTGTAAGCCAAGTCAGGAGCAGCCACTAGTCAGTGGTTAAAAACCAGTGGGCTGGTGTCGGGTAACTGTGAAATCCATGAACATCTGATGGCTATTTTACATAATAAACACAAGTTTCATTTGATTATGCCCACACAAGCCCTAGAATACGTTTGATAAAGCTGTACATCTTTAGGCATTAGGAAGAGACCCAAAGTCAGGGCTTACAAATGTTAATGTGAAGTACCTGAGGTTACCTAATCTCTCAGTGACATTCTGCCCACCTGGGAACAGAAGCCATGGACTCAGTTCACTGGAGAACACAGTGCTTTCATTGAAATAAAGAGCTAAAAGTCAGTGTCCACTTACCCATTCGAATGGCAGCAAGAAGGTCGCTCCGTGCATCACTTATTGGTGGCTGGGTGGGTTCATGACGTTTTGCCTCCGTAGCTGGAGGAGCATGCATTGGGGAGGAAGAGAGGGACGAACCTGTAGCAGGAGGGCCGGGAGGGGGAGGAGGTGGGCCAGGAGGAGGAGGAGCAGTGACAACAAGCCCACTAGAAGGAGGAGGATGAGTAGCTGCATATGCAGAGCCAGTCATGGGTCCAGAATGGGAAGGTGGCACAGGAAGCTGAAGGGGACTAACAAATGCGGTTTGTGCGGAAGGAATCACAGGAGGAGGAGGAGGAGGAGGGGGAGGACCTGTAGGATTGTAATAATCCATCATCTGAGCTGGAAGCATCCTATGTAAAAGAGAACAAAAACATTTAATGAATTAAAAGTTGGAACTTACAGAATGATCACCCCTTAAACTGCTCTCATCCAACCTCAACTTAAGCAAAAATCCAAAGGAATTTAAACTGCTGATTTAAATATGCAAGTTATTATAAATGTATAAATTGACAAATCTTGATAATGTATTGAGATTTAAGGCAAATGAAGTTAAAGGCAATGTGCTTTCAGCATTCAACAAGGTAAGATTTTTATATAAATACTCCTGCCTAATTAAGTATAAAGCTAAATTTGTTACTAAACATTTACTCTCCGAGAATGTTAAGTACAATGCCTATGATGAAGAAGGGGCCAAGGCGACTCTGGACGATACACATCACTTCCATAGAAGACTATGTGTTGTAATACATAGTAGAAGACACAGGCATGGAGGACAATGGAAAGTACGAATGGAATGATTTACCCAAAGGTATATCATGCATCTCATGTGCTGCTTTAGTCAAGTTCATCAATTTAATCATTATGTAATTAAATTGATACATTTGATTGATACTTCAAAAGGGAGGAACAGGGAAGAGCTAATTTCTTTGATAAAATGTTGGTAAAAGAATTCTTAAGCAGAAAAAATGGTAATTAAAGTTATGAAGCAGGTAAAAAACTAGGTATAGGAGATAGGAGTTGAAGGGAAGTTACTGATGACATTCAGTGATACCTGTCAATGTATGACATCTGTGATACACTGACAGTGGTCATGTACCTGGGGGACTAAGCACAAGTATTTCTGCTATAAACTGGAAATAACAGAGAAAATGCAGGTTGGAGCAGTCAATCATGGCATAACTGAGTCATCTACAGCATGATACTATCATGAAGCAAGCAAATGCTATCCCAGGACGCATCAAGTGAGGCTGAAAAAACCTCGGCTTGCTTAGCCTTGCACTACAGGCAGGAGTGATCAGAGCTTTCCTGGGGTTACAATTTTTAAGTTTAAGCTGTTTAAGCATAAGAAGACAGGCATGGAGTGGTTCAAAGGCAGATGTTTGCTTGCTATCAGAGAGCCGGTATTCTGGCACAAGCCTTCCTTCAAAATGCTTCATATTTTTTCTATGTAGCAGGCAAAACAGCTACATGGGAGTTAGATAAATACATATCTTAAATTATGGAGGTGTCTGTGGTAACAGGGAGCTTGATTCTGTGTCTGAGAAGATGCCTTCCAATTCTGTCATAAGCTCCTTTAAAAAACCATTTCAGGAATGCAACACAGACTGATGTGTAGAAAAAGTGTTGTTGGATGTAACATTTCCTGAAGTTTAGAATATTATTCAAATTGTGCTGTAACTATTTTCCAGCTTAAAGGAAAATTAACCACTTCTTAATGTTATGTTAGGAACCCTTGATATTTCATAAGCATATTTATTTCACCACATTCAATACAGTCTCTGCTTTCACTGTTCCTTCACTGAAGTTCTTTCATAGAAATAATAGTATTTTTTTTTTTCCTGTCCTCTTCAGGGAGGTAAACTAATGTATGTTGTGTGTAGGCATTATATATTATGGTGGTCATGAAAAACATGCATCCCTCTAGTTTTTTCAAGAATGCACTGGAATAAATGAGGAGTTTTACCCATATTCTGCTGGTACCACAGGTACAGAGCTATGCTGGCCATCAGCAGGCTGGGGTGGAGGTGGAGGTGGTTGCTGAGGTCTGTTTAAAGTAGCATGTCGTACAGTGGTGGAAGGTGGTCTGTATTCATGCTCATGGCTTTGGGATGCTGCCATGTACTGTGGACCATCTCCCGCTCCATATGAAGGCATTGCTATCTGCTGATGGAGGGAATGATTCGGAGTAGCAGGATAAGAATAATCTGTAACATCAGATGCATGGGACCTAAAATTGAAGTAAATGGACGCAGAAGAACAGATTATGTGAGTGTAACAGGGTATTATCGAAAATAGCTCACAAGAAAAGCTAAAAAGAATGCAATCAGAACTGTTTTTCTTGCACCAGGACTCCCTGGTTATCAAGCACCATTCCCTTGTAAGTCCACAGAAAACATAAGAACAAATGCAACAAAAAAAATATCATGTTTCGCTTAACATGACTTGAAAATAAATTAGTCTGACAAGTCAGTACAAGAGGACTGAAATTGAATGTCTGGACAACTTCAGCATACTCCTGCCTGCAGTATGTCCTCTTCTAATGCAAGACTTTAAAAAAGGCAGTAAAAATTTAGAGCTTTCTCCAGATTTTAGAATCCTTTAGCAGCCATAAGGAGGCATACTGGGTTTGTCAATGATTGTGACAGTCCATTGGTTTAACATGGTAATACTTACCAGGCCTGCCTGAAGTTAACAATTGCAACAGAAAAGGAAAGCAATACTGCAAGCACTCACAATTATGCAGAAGAAAACATATTACCAAAGCAGAGAAAACTGATTCCAAAAGTTAGAAAATGCCTTTTGCTGTTTGCACAATCAATTTTACCGGAAAGGCTTAGAGAAACTGGGAAATGTAAATATTAGTTGAGCAGAGAGTTCATAAAGATACAAAGTCTAGGATGCTCTGTCAAATAAGCCCAAGAGAGGGAGCAAAAGGATCTCTTCATCCCATTACTGCAAATAGTTGTTTTAGTAATGAGCAGTCGTGCAGCCTGGCTTTTAGTGAACACAGTAAACTGATGCACTTATCTGTAAGACTGGAAGCAAGGTAAGCAACAAAAAGCCAGGGCTTTGAGTAAAACAAAATGACAAACCCTTTCGGCATTTTGTCCTCTTTCATGCTTCCTGCCTGCTCCATTTTCTTTGCGTCACTCATGAACTCAATGCCCATTTTCCTTCTCTCCCACTCTTCTTTTCTTGTTCTTACTTTTCTCACATTAATTTGCTGGTTTCTGTTTGGGTTCAGCTTGTGTTTCTCTCTCTAAAGCACAGTAAGTATAACAAATACATTGTAAATCACCACAGTCTGGATACTTGGATGTCAATGTTTAATGCACAAGTCTTCAAACTAGCAAACGAGAAGAAACATGAGCTTTTTTACTTTAGCATTAAAAAAAGACTCACAGTACAGCAAGCACACTTCTTCAGGACCTTATTTATAAAGCACTGCTTGTGTAGTACTTGTCAGTATAAAAACAACTCCTAAAACAGTACTTACTTCTATCTGTATGGGGCTTTTCTAGCCCAATTCCTACAGCTAAGGGTACCCCAAGATAAAACCAGGAAGTCTTCTCTCCACCTCACTACCATTTATAAAATCAGCCCTTCATGCATGTAAAACATTTCAGGATTCAGTCGATTCACTGAAATTTAACGCTCTCCATACGTCATAAAACTCCAACGGAACAAGGTATCTGTCACATCACAACATCTATATCAGACAATGATGCATCCTACAATTTCTACTTAAAAACATCCTACAGATGGCAAATATTATGGATATCTGAAAACAGTCAAATACAAATTGTCTATGCAGGGAGATAGAAACAAATCATTTCAATAAGCTCATTTAAACGCAAGAATCCTGGAAGCAGGGCGCGAAGGCTGGAAAAAGACTTCACATATGAATGCAGAACTCAATAAAAAAGTCCCCATCTTGCACTTGACAGCTGAACACCAATCCCATCTTACCAGATCAACTATGGAAAGCACTGCCAATCTGCAATGTTTCATTAAGACCAACAAGAGACAACATTTTGCATTAGAAACTGTAAAAAAATTAATTGGTGATTAAAGGATTTTAGACAGAGGGGTCTGAGAATATCACTGGAACAGCAGTAGCAATTTTCTGCTTTTTTGTTGCAATTACGATTGCTCCTCACAAAGACCAAACGTTACATATACAAAGTTCTGAGAAGATTTTGTCGTTGTTAATTGATCTCCAGTGGACAGTGGACTAAATGTTTCAGTTCACATTTTTGCGGCTGTGGTGGCTGCTCTCTCAACCTAGCCCTTCAACAATTTCAACGCTAAACTGTCACACACTTTTCCCAGTAGATTCTATTTATTCCTGACATCACTAATAGCAATTAACAGAGTAAATAAAATAGGTGGGAATATCCTCCAGTGAAACCAGCTTAGTGAAAAACCTCAGACTTCCATGCACACCAGGACAAAGTAACTCCCACTCAGCTCAAAGGGAATCTCAGTCAGTGAAGATGCTTGCTTGCACTGCTTGCTGCATGTCTCAAAGCAGAGATTTCTGCTATTTCAAGCAATAATGTTTTGTCTGGCTTTGTAGCTTGCTTTTTAGACAAATATAACATTGATAGAGCTGAACTATTCCCCCACTAAAGTACTGTTAGAGGCAAAAATAAGCTCAATTGAGTAGATCACAGAAAAAATGGTTAAGCTATAGGCAGCATAACATATAACAAACCAGACACAAAGGAAGAGGTACTGGCATTATCTGATAGAAGCAGACCTAATGCTTTTGTAACTTCAAAAAACGCCTACAACTACTCAAGATCAAATATAAAGCATGCAGCAAACACTTCTTTCACAACAGTGCATAACATTACGATGATAAAATACTCATCTAAAGCTGAGGAAGAAAAAATTTGTTACTTATGCTTTAAAATAATTTTGAGAGGAACTTTAAAACATGCATTTGTTTTGTCTATTCTAACTACTCCCAACCTGTAAAAACACCTAATTCTACTCAGCATTTCTGAACATACAACTGTGGTATAACAAACAGCTTTGCTGTAAACAGACCTAGTATCTGGGGACAGTGATCCCTCGGAAGATGCTCCATGGTACACACTTTGAGACAACCTGTTGTCAGGTCTAAGCTCTTTGTCATATGCCATCATATTCCACTCTTGGCGTCTGTTCCTGGCTTTTCTAACCTTTTTCACCTCACGGGTGGTGCCATCTATACGTTTTTGTTCCTAATATTCAAACAAAAGAAATAAAGCATGCAAAGAGAGAAAAAAGGAAAGGAAAAAAGCTGGTTAAATTGCAGTTAGAGTGCATGAAAACAAGACCAGATTTACAGATGAAGCCAAGTCTTCACAAAATTTCTCTACACTGAAAATGAGTATCTCCTTATACTGTGAATCTCATTAGTAGTAAGACTTCTGCTTTGCCCTTCTGTAGGATGCACATGCTACAGAAGGGCATGTGTGATACCGACCTACTGTTTTTCCCAATACAGAAATGTGACTGATTTTAAAAGCAAGCAAGATTAACTTCTTCTGACATCATCTGCTATTGATTTCGACTGTCTTGAAGCCCCTGTAATTTCCTTCTCCTGCAAATCAGTCATATGAGAACACAGTAAATATGGCCAGGGTTATTTTGGATATTTGCTACTGTTGCAATCACCCAAGGCCTTGGAGATGTGCGGAAAAATTAGAAGCTTGCCTACTTCTTATTCTATATGAAAATATTTTTGTTTGGTTTAAATTTCTCTCCCGTCTTAGATCTGACTACCAAAATTCCTTCTACTTTTTCTTATCATTGTCTCCCATTAGCTTCTACAAAAATGAATGACACTAATTCTCTCGGCAATGTGTCAGTACCATTCAGGCCAGTGATCTATTATAGCCTGAAAGAATCATAGAATAGTTAGGGTTGGAAAGGAGCTTGAGATCGTCCAGTTCCAACCCCCCTGCCATGGGCAGGGACACCTCACACTAAACCATGTCACCCAAGGCTCTGTCCAATCTGGCCTTGAACACTGCCAAGGATGGAGCATTCACAACTTCCCTGGGCAACACATTCCAGTGCCTCATCACCCTTACACTAAAGAACTTCTTCCGTTTATCTGATCTAAACTTTACGTGTTTGAACCCATTCCCCTTTGTCCTGTCACTACAGTTTCAAATGAAGAGTCCATCCCCAGCATCCCTATAGGCCCCCTTCAGATATTGGAAGGCTGCTATGAGGTCTCCATGCAGCC
>JANRGW010030400.1:0-36496 GCA_024733675.1 Psilopsiagon aymara | reverse complement strand
TCAGGTTGGCATCAGCCCACCTCACAAGTGTGTCAAGGTCCCTCTGGATGGCATTCCTTCCCTCCAGCATATCAACTAAACCACACAGCTTGGTGTCATTGGCTTTGTGACTCACCAATCTGTTTATTCTATTTATCTTTCTACACAATTTCAGGCTCAATGAATGTCAGTGTTTACCTACCAGTAGGACTTCCTAATAGTGGGACTCAACATTTTCACACCTCTGAAATGTTGTCCTCACCTACTCCTGGCTACTCAGTATGAACAGAAAAAACATATTGTTGCTTCAGTAGAAAAATAAGTCTGCTCAGTCCAACCTGAGACAGCTATTTATGGCCTACTCTTTTTCTCAATATTTATGAGGGTGTTGAATTTTTTTTTAAATCAGCCTGTATCTTAGAATACTAACCCATAAATAGGTTAATCGTGTTTTACCTTTTAATAATTCAGTATTAGGCTTTTGGCTGCTAGAAAAATAGTTTCTCAGCAAAGAATTATATGGATATTCTGAGAACAGAGTCATATTCAATTCTGTTTAGAGAAGAGTTTGGCAAAATGCTGATACAGAAGCATTTTACTGTGGGATCCCTACCTTCAAAGTAAGAATAATAGCCAGACAAAAGAGAAAGTAGTACACCACAGATGAACATAAGCATTTTACTCCAACTGTCAAACAGCACTGAGTAAATAATGCTGAAATCATGTGGCATCATGTATCACAAAAATCTATCAAGCTGCTTGCTTGACCTTGTTTTGGATCTCTTGCTTTTTTATGTCATGTCCATCTGAGGGACCTGATGATCCATATCTGCTAGCATTATGAATGACAGAGAAAAGTCTTTTTGAAGTTCACCAGCCAAATGTTCTGACAGCACTTGTTCATTTCTGGCCCCTGCAGTGAGCAGGTTTTTGATGTGATTCATGCTCAGTAAAGATCATCACCTCAGCTCTTAATTACTTCTGAGAAAATCTTTTTCCTCCCCAAACTTTTTAGAATTACAACCTGTTCTATCCAGGTTATGCAACACTTGACCTTACCCTTTAATACTGCTTTTTCACACTAAAATTTCCTAATACAGGAAGAATTGGAGCAGAAGAATTGAAGCAGAAGAACTTAAGCAGACAGATTTGGTCATGCTTCATTTTAAATACATCAAGTTTTGCCAGTCACTATGGTTGAGTATATGCTTGTTAAAGGCTTGACATCTGCCTTATTGAAGTGATTGCTGAAAAATTTGTTTAAGTTATGAGTTTCATTCTGCTTCATTTATTAAGATTTTGTTACTAGATCGTGCTAGATTTGAGAGGAAAGTAAAAGTAAGCCTTTTGATTAACAGCAAATAAACTTCAGTTTTCTCACAGAACAGTAACGCCATCCTTCAAGGGTCACAACCACGTATTTCTTGCCAGTTTCTAGATTAAGTAAATATCCATCTTTTGATCAATGTATGATACTTCTTGGAAGAAAATCATTTTGATACAATTCCTGTACAATCAGGAGTCCTAACATGACTGCTTATATATAACCACCTATTTAAAAGCAGTAAGTGTGCTAATATAATAATTAATACCCTGGAACCTTTTTAACTCAAAGCAGAACTAAATCCTACTTGTATTTATTTTATGCTAAATATTCCATAATCATATCTCCACAACATTTAACCCCTTCCAAAACAGTGGGGGAGGCCAAATACTAGCAGCTGACAAAACTACTTGTACCTCTAACTACATACACGTGAGTAGTTTTAAGTTGTTCCAATAATACTTTCATTACCTTGACAAACAACTGACAACTCTAGCTTTAGTACCTAGGGCAATACCAACAGGGTTCCAGGGAAGCTGAAGCCTTTCAAATTAGCTACAATTAAAAATATTTCTTAGGAAGGTTAAGCAATGTTAAAAAGAGTTACTTCCTTTCACTGAGTGTAATAGAACCTGTGGCAGACAAGCAGATGTTGCAGGTGAAGGGGGAAAGCAGGTACATCATTCAGCTGCGGGCAGGAAGCAATTTCAGCAAATCCAACAGGTATATCAGAGCCTTCAAACAGGGTTAAGTTAATCTGAAGTTTCATATTTGCATCAAGAGTTAGCAAATCATATTTCAAGCATCTTAATAAGAAATTAGAGGTAGTAACAGAAAGGAGCCTCAGCAAGTATTTGCAATACTTGCAAAAAACTGGAAGCATGAGTCCAGAGTATATTCCTGACTTCACAAATTTACAAGACCCTATCAATCCCCAGACATCAAGAAATACTTTTAAGGTACAAGTCCTCCAAATTTAAGAGACTTCTACCTACTTAAATATGCAATCATGCCTCAGAAATTATGGGGAACAATAAAGCACCAAGTCACACAACTTTCCTTCAGTTAACCAGTGGTTAACAACTGGTCTACCGTGGTCATTCAGTTCAGAAGATTACCAGCATATGCAAAAGTCAAAACTAACTCCATTGAACTCTGAGGCACTGGTCTACTGAGAGCCTGATACTGAAGACAAACCAACCAACAGAGACTACACCACAGTTTTGAACTTAAATAAAATGGCAGTTTTCTTCAGATAAAATGTTCACCTGAAAGAGCCAAATTGGAGAAAGCCTGTGCTAGATTTCTTCAGTTTAAAACAAACAATAAGTACAATATTTGAAGGCAAGAAAAGGAAGCTCACAAACCTTTTGCTATAACAGCTCAAGTGTTTAAGGCAAGTTACCAAAATAACACTGGAAAACTGATGTTCTGGTGCAAGGAGTACACTCAGGCTTCACTGACCACCTATCTGCATTTGGTCAGCTGAGTAGGCTTGCATTTGCATGTTTAGTTTGTAATTTGCTACACAATCCACCTCTACTTCATCTGCACAGCTTCTCAACAGCTTTCATATGTTGTGCTTCTAATAGAGTACAGACAACATAAGTGTTACCTGAAATAGTCTAAAAGTAAGCTTTTATATAAAAAAAGTTTTTTTTCTAAAAATCTCTCTAATGGTATTTAAAAAAACCAACTCTCAGTACTTTTATTTTTTAAAGCTTTTGGTTTTTCACCTTTTTTAGAACAGAATAAAAACAAAAAAAAAGGGGGAGGGAAACAGCTGATGATTTCCCTGAAATGAAAAGATCTAAGTCTGAAGGGAAAAAGGTGGGAGGAAAAAACTCAAAGGGTGCAATTATCCCTATGTATTTTCCATAAAGAAATACTGAAATCTAAAAAACCCCACCTAAACCAGAGAATGAAAACCGCTTTATTTCCAGTCTTTTAATCAGCTCAGTGACTTATCATACTGAGAATATAGTGGGATTATAACCTTGCTTATACATTTGTATTCAATTATGCAAAATAACCAAGTGACTACTTTCCAATACTGTGCTTTAGACAGTAACTTCTACTGAAAGTACTTACTTAGCTTTTTCAGCCCTATTTAATATAGCAATACTGAGACACCTGTCAAAACAGACATTTCTGACTCATACTCCTAAGAGGATGACCTAATTTATTTCTTCCAGAGCTTTTATAATCATTAAATCACAATGTTTTAGTTAAAGCACATCTTCACGTTTTGTTTAACAACGCTGTAGTCAAAGTTTTGTCTGGCAACAGGAACAAGGAATTAATATACTTTTATAAAAACAGAATAGTAAAACTTCCCAACCACGCTTTAGAATTTGATTTCCAAGCAGGTATCACATATATTTGCATATCATACACACACACATGCATTATAGACATGACGTATATACACAAATATACATTAGCACATATATTCACATATTGAACAATGTATATATACATATGTATAGATATATTAAATTCTGATAACTGCTTATACATAATGCATTTATAGGTATGCCTGTGTGTGTGTATATACATTCGAGTGTGCATATACATGTGAGTGTGTATATACACGCGAGTGTGTACTGAAAACTAAGTAGCCTCCTTCTATTTCCCCTGAGCAATCTGTGCATCTTACCCAGACTTTTTATTTAAGATGCCTTATCTCTCACTGAACCTATCTAAAGGGCACTTGCTGTCAGGTAAAATAGCAACTACTGCTTCAAACTTTCCTTCTTCATGTTTTAGAATTACCTTGACCAATCTTAAAAGCCCTCAGATTTGATCAAAAAAATTGACTGCAAAGAGGTTGTAGCAACCAATTTCTTCATTGAAAACTAAAATCCCCTCAGAAAATCACGACTGTATCAGAATACACATCTTGGATCAAATTGTTGAAGATGCTCCAGAAGGACCTGCAAGACTTTTCTATGACTAAGCTCTTTTCTGTTGGTCTTAAACTTGAAGGAAACAAAGCACATTGCTCCTAAAATTAATCTTCTCTTCTTGCTGAACCACAGAACTATTTTGAGGTGTATTATCTTACTAATTTATAACAGGTATAGAAAAGTAAAGAGTTATGATCAAGGAATAAAAAAACCTGAACAAAATAAGCTCATGTTTTGCTACAGGAGTTGACCCTGCAGGATAAAGAACTACAAAAATAAAGGAAACCATAACTCAAATTCCTTTCTCCACCCCCCCCCCCCCAAAAAAAATCACAGCATAACAAGGCCATTTTGCTGAGTATTAATACGCAGATGCTGGCAAATGATTAAAGAAATATGCTGGAAAATAACTACAGTACTCTCAAAATTCAATTTGCAACTTCCTGAAATGGACAGGAGAAGCTATAAAATACAAACCACCTGAACCTACAGCCACATCTAAAGAAGAATAGTCTTTCCATGCACACAAAACTAAGTATGACATAGCAATTTTTATGCCTGGACAACCACACACAAAACTGTAACACACACATTTGCTATTAGGTGCTTGCTTTTACCTTTTGTCTCCTCTTTTCTTTTCGCTTATCTTCAGTATCTTGTAACATTTTTTCTTTCCAAAGATCAAAAAAATAGGAAGGATCAGTATAGAACTTCAATCCATCTTTCTTATCATCCCTGGAATTACACGAGAAGAAAAACTAAGAAAACACGAATTAGTAATTTTCAAACCAACAAAACTCACCTTTGGCAGTCATCCAAGCTCCATCTTTTTTTCATGACAGGATGCCAAGTGCATGTAATGCCACCCGTGGTAGTTACAGCTTACAACTGACTTGATTCACACCAAGAATTTCAGAGGAAAGGGGTAGAATATGCAGCCTTTTGGGCAGCATGCTCATCAGCCTCATCAGAGCTCAGCAGGAGCTCCCGCATCAGCCAGCTCACAGAAGTGAAATTCACTAGTGCTGGAAAGAAGATCAATGCCAAGACAGGATGTGGAGGGGACAGAGGAGCATAAGAATGGAACTCGCCTGTCTCAAAAGAACCAGAAAGGAATATTTGGCTCAATCCAGACAGGTCTTACAATCTGAACTTAGAACAAGGTAGGTCTCAGTACCTTTGCCTATAGGGCAGGAAGCATGGGACAGTTGCTGTTCTCAATGTTTCTTAATGTGACTCTTCTGACTAGGGGAAGGGCTATGAAAGGAATAGCAACGAAAGCTTGAATCCTACCAGACTATTCTAGGAGGATCTGAAAGAGATTGACCTAGGCTTGCCAGCAGCAGGAGCTGGGGACACCCAGAATAAGCCACCACAATAAAAGGTATGCTATCAAATCTTAATTTGACCCCATGGCCTGGAAATTTTCTAATATCCTAAACTCCTGAAAAACAATGGGTGAAAAGGGAATCAACATGACAGGGCATAAACCCATTACTTATTGTGTGCTAGATCTCCTTACTAATAACATCTAACCTACTGAAGGGGGTGCTGGGGACACTCTTACACCCCCTCCAGACTACAGGCTGTAGTTCATTTAAGCTCTGTCCAAGGCAAATACAATCAGATTCAGCAGATGTAAAAGACTTTCCAAGAAATATCATTTTAGTCAATTCCATTAACATATCCCTAATAAAACAAGAATAACAATAAAGTTTACTGACGCTGTCATCCACATGCATACAGGACACAGCTGTGCAGTGCAGCTGATCGGTAACAATTCTTGCTAGCTGTTTGTTCATGAACAAACACCACCATTGTCTGTAGCAGTGGCAAAACCCATGTCCATCAGCTACAAATCTAGCAATTTCACAAAGCAAAATCTCTTAGAAGTGAAATACACTGCAAATGCTCTGTCATTCCTAAAAAAAACTATTAATTTAATGCAGACCGAGTGCCTGCTTTACACAGATACCTCACAATCTAGTAACTCTCAGAAGCTGAAAGATACAATAAAAACGTTATCCACAACCCTTCACACAGACAAATTATGCTGATTTCATTAACAACAATAAACTTAAAGGCAACAGGAAAATAAAATAGGAAACAAAGTCCTGCTTGCTGCTCTTTCATTCACCAGTAACCAGGAAAAGAAAAGGTAAAGACTGTGTGTGTGCAAATACGGGTATACACTGGGGTAAGAGGGAGAATAGAGGGAAAGCAAAAGCAACAAATCCAACTTTCTGGATAAACAAACCAAAGAAAGCTGCGTAGTGTATTATTAATTTTTCTCTCTTTTACATAACCAATGGTCTTTTGTTTTCTGCTCACAAGCTGCCACGTAACAGTTATGCTGAAATAAGAGGATTTTGTCAGGTACAACTCATGATCTTAAGTGTGGTAACAGCAACTTTGGTTTCCATGAACGTGGGTTTTTTTGGGAAGTCCCCAAAAAACATCTCAGTAACCAATATACCTTTTATCTTATGCTGTAATTATTCTCTGCTTACAACTAGGAGATAAAGGGCAAAGAACAAGAACACAAACAATGAATACTTCCATACCTATAAGGTGAAAGAATATTCAGAGGTGGTGGTTTGTCACTCTGATTATAAATATCAGCCACTGGGTTAGGAATGCTGTTCTTTGAAACTACCTGCTGATCTTGAATTGTTGAGCTCTTGAATGCTTTCTTCATGTTGATATCCTGCAATGATACTGTTTGAAACAAAAATACATTCATCAAGGTCTGTGACTAACATGTCTGCTTTATACCAGCTATTTAAAATATTTTCAAATAAATATAGAAGAAAACCAGAAAGATTTTTCTTTAGTGAATAAGTGGTTTAAGCATAAAGGCATATCAGATTTACCAGAATAAACCAGATTTAAGTCCCACTTGGTCCAGAAACTCACTTAAAATAATGAGACCACCATGGACTGCTTTGGAAGATGATGCAAGAATCCTGTCACACACAGATGCCAAATTATCTCCCCTTTTTGAGGTTTAACCTGGACTTCTAATAGCAGAAAGACTGTCTTTAAGCCTGAACACAAGATCTGGTATCCCTCTGGCACAACATCGTTTATAATTACATGTGATATCCATAACCATTCAACCCTTTTCTAAGTTTATTTTAATTATGGCCCCTACAACTTCTTGTGAGTTCTACATCTTTTACTATCTTTCAACTCCAAAAATCTTTCCATGTAATTGAACATCACTTGATCTTTAGCTTTCCTCACATCTCTAGAGAAATACCTTCTTTAGACAGTTCAGTAACATTCTTCTGTTTTATCTTTTCATGTACACAACTCCAGGGAAAACAAGACTAGCCTTTTTGTTCTTTCTTTGTAAATGAAAGATTTAAGTCACTTAAATTAAGTTTTCAGTGACTTTTAGCAAGACTTTCATTCTTAATCTGAGTTTTTCTGAGCTGCAGCAAACACTGAAAAAGATCCAGATAATGCCAATCACAATTTGAAAGCAGCAGTAAGCTCTCCACATTATCTTCTGTTCTCAGGCAACCTGAAGTACAAGTTTCTGACTGCAGCTAAACAGAGCACTTCAATGCCTTGCCTACAATGACTCTCTTTCTTGAATTGATCCAACCGCTTTACAACAGTGTAAGCTGTAGGAGTAGTGCCAATAAAACACACTGGCTTGTTTTCTTTGAACTCCCATTAACATTTCATCTAACATTTCTTGCCCATTCATGTAATTTAGAGACTCTTGAGAATAAACTGAGAATTGCAAATGATAACTGAACAGTACTGGGCAAAAATTTAATTCATTGATGACCTGCAGAACCAGAAAGGCATGAAGATTGGTACAGACCCTGTAAGGTACAGCTTTTAGAGCTAGGCAGAAAAATGTTATCCTTTCCCAAATAAGTGCTTTTGAAGAATATTACACATCTAGAGTAAGTCATTTACACACTTTTGAAAAAAATCTCAACTACTTTAAAATGCTTTTTCCACTGTAGTTGAACAGTATAATGACGTTACTTAAATCCTTTGTTTTTAATGTGCGTTTATGAAGTGAATGACCAAACACGTAAGCAAGTGAGGCAATGGCATTTTAAAGGAAATACTATTTCTAGTGACTAGAACCCCCCACAGAATTTCACCTAGCTAAAGCAAACAGAGCCCCATTTTGGCAATGAGTATTCTAAGATCGTAGATGACTGCAGACAGATGCTACTAATATAGTGTGTGACCACCCTGCCCTGAAACAGATTTACCACAAACTTTTTCCAATATTCTGACTCATTTCCAGTAAAGTCTGGATTTATTCAATTCTGATTTATTACACTCAAACCCTAAAAGTTTTCCCTGTGAAAAAGGCAGCTTAATGACTCCATTACTACAGGGGTTTCTTGAAATAACACTAAGTCAAAGATGAAGACAGTTACATGACTGAGAATATTTTTTACCACTCTGCTAACATGATTTTTCTCAGCTTGCTTTACTGAGAAAGCAAGCAGAAATACCAGTTGAGGATTACTTTGAAAAGACAGAGATCTTTGTGTAATTAAATACTGCGGTCTTGTCAACATCACTTCTGGCTCAATGCTTTCATGCAATTACCTACCCTCTTCTACTGTTGAATCCAGCTGTGTAACTTTGACAGCAAGGCGATCAATTCTGTCTTGAAGGGAATTTGCTCTGATGTAGAAGCTGTTGGCTTCATTAAACAATTCACCAAATATATCTTCAGCATGTTTGCCTGTGTAAGAAAATAGACAGGGAAATCCCTTTGCTGAAGGCTTACAAAACATAAGACAAATGGCTTCAATATCATGAAGCTATACTAAAACACAGTAGCTGTAGGATTATGACAGCACAGTTTGTCATGCAGCAAAGTTTTGAGCCACAGATTTGTATAAAAATCCCAAAATATACCATAAATGCTGTCTGAAGTATGTTCTGGATGTGCTGGATAGTCTTCCACATAAAACCAGGGAAGCTTTCAAATCTTAATCCTTATGTAGCCGAACTACTGCCAAGTGACACACAACTGATCATTAAAACTTGCCTCTGTGATGACAATAAAGGCCCAAAGTTACAGCTGTCCATGAAAGCTTCTGAAGTCAATTTTGAAGTCTAAAATCTTTCAATCCATAGTGATTAAGATTTAATTATAAGTATGAGCAAGCCAACATTAACATGAAGACAGTTTGAAACAGATAAAAACCAAAATCCTCATGCAAAGCAGCCCACTTACCTCTACCAATGCTCACTGCATACATGTTGCTGACAGTGGAGTCATTCAAGAGACCAAGAGGGCACTGACTATATTTACCCATGGCCAGCCTGACTTGATATACCACAGAAAGGGAGTCTACAGCCTTTTCAGCCTCTCTTTCAGCTGCTGTATTATCTCAATCACTGTGGGAATGGACAGTACAGATCAGAACTGCAGCCTCAGGCCCTGGCCTTAAAGGGCTACAGTGGACAGAAGTACTATGTGATAACCCTAACCCCTCTTGATCGCTTGTGCTTGTCCAATCTCTTCCCGAATGTCCCACCTCCCAGATTACTAGGCATCCTCATCATTAGTTCAACTCTTCTTCTTCCCCAGTATAAACCTCTCTGGTTCAGAACCCCCAGTTTAACACTTCTCCTGGCCCAGAACTTCTACAAATTTCAGATTACAAGCAAATTCATTGCTCCTGCTCATTCAACTGACAGCACCACACATACTTGTGTCTCAGCCCCTCCTACCCAGATACTGCTGCTTCAATTAACACCTCCCCTTCCACAATCTCTACAGCCACCAGCCCTCTCAAGACAACCACACTCCATTAATTCTCTATGCAAAAATGAAAATCCTGCCTCCTGCAGTTAACCATGCTTTTTAAATAGAAATACAATTAAAAACCCCACTTCTGAATTAAACTCGTCTTGTTATGACCTATATCAAGAGGAGTCTGAAGAGCAGAAATGGAGGGGAGGGGAAAGTAAAACTCCTGTCTAATAGTTGGAACAATATGGAAAATGCATTAACCATCTAAGTGACAGTGACTTCCAAGAGAACAGCAATTATGGACTATTAAGTTAGGTCCTACAACCAACCTTAATATTCTACAAAGGAAAGCACAGATGTAATGAAAATTTCAGCCAAGATCCCATCCTGTGAACATCTGGAGACCATGATTCAAAGTAAAAAATAGCCACAGTTAGGAAGCAAACAGGACCCACCCCTTTCTTCAGTCATTTACTTGGGGGGAAAGAGAACACTAACACTATCACCAAAACAGTATCTGAAAACACTGTTTGTGAATTATAAATTAAAAATAAATATATTAATTTGATTACCATGCTTTGAATGAAGTACTTCACCAGCAATAGATTTCTTCACTAAACATAAAATCAGCCAATATCTAACCCAAAAAACTTTTGGTTCATCCAAGCTCTGATTCACACACACGTGGAAGGCATCAGATAGGCAAGGTGCGCTTCCTCCCTGCTCCTAATCTGCTGCCCTTCCAAAACAGAAGTCTCACACCCACAGAACAGTTAGGGTTGAAAATCATCTAATCTAACTCCCTGCCCACAGCATGGTCACAGTAGGTTGCACAGGACTGTGCCCAGCTGGGTTCTCAGTACTTCCAAGGACAGAGGCTCCACAACTCCTCTGGGCAACCATTGCTGGTATCCAACCACCTTCACACTAAAAGCATTCCCTAAGTGCTTCCCAGTAACTGGTTGAGATTCAATTATAATCCCCATTTGATTTAGTTGCTGCAAATGAAAAGGTTATCGCAAGCTATGGAATAATTAAGCTTTTAAATTCTTCAGCTAAATAAAGCAGGTATCACATTTTGCTGCCACCACTATTTAGAGTTCAAAACATCAATAAATTTTAATGGATGTTAGCTCATGTTAATATATTGAAAACAGCCTGCTGATGGAGGACTACTGCATTCTAGGATTTAACACATCGCCTCTAGACAAGTCAAGCAGACAGGTGCTTGTCAGTTATCTTTCAGGAAGCAAAATAAGTCATAAAGTTGATTTGTGGGAACATGCTACTTCTGGTATTGAATTCTCTTTCAAAAAGCCAACAAAGCCACTTGCTACTCTAAACCAAGTAAAAGACAGGTTGTCAATCTCCTGTCAGTAAGAACAGTGACATGGTAAAGCAATATTGGACACATTGTTTTGATTAACACAATGCACTAGGTTTTAGAAAGAAAGTAAAAATTCTCTGGGGTTTCCTATCCTACCATCTTTTAAACAGGATTTCTAATAAGACAGAAACGAGCAGATACAAGCATGTACCTTTCAACTTAAGAGTTGAATTGCAAGACTATAATGACTGTACTATAAGGCAGTCATTTAAAAACACGAGGTGTTTCCCCAATATACAGGCAACCTAAATATTAATTTAGAAAAATCCAAAGGGAATTATGCCATGTTTCCTTCTAAGTCTCCCTCGAATCAAAGAAGCTGTTCAGGGGAAAGAGAGTCATAATGCCAGGTCACCAAATCTCCATTCTCAATAGGTTTTAATGTCAATTAATACAAGTACCTCTTTCTAGCACTTCCACAGGTCATCTTCATAAGGCTGTATAGATTATATATGTCTATATGTACACATATCTGTATACATATATGATATATATATTAGATTGCTCACAAAATACATTTCCAAGCACTGTGAGATGTTTCCAGAGATCAGCATTTCACAAATACTTGAAATAATACCTCTACCCAAGTTCTACAGTAATTACATGAAGCATCATCTTGCCACAACAGTTTATAACATCTTTAGCAAAGACTAGACACCACCTGAATTAATTACAGTTGATTTTCAAGTACTGCATAAAAGGGTGTGCATTAACACATTGAATACATTACCCCAAAGGCATCTCCTGTCAGCAGTCAAAATGCTCAGTGCTAGAACAGAAGATCAAGTCAAACAATGGTGCTGGCTTGTCTGAAGACCAGAAACCAAAATGTGTTGATTACTTTGGCTAGTTTCCTTTCACATATTTGAGTCTAAAAGGTACAGCTTTCTTTTGCATTCCTTGTGCCACAGCACAAGTACATGGAAGAACACATTCAAGTTAACAGAAAGATTTACAGTGCATTAAGAGGGTTACAGGTTTTCCCACCATGAAGATGTGCTGCCAAAGAAAAAAGGCAGAACAGTGTTACCACATGGCATTCAGGTGTCAGTTCTACAGGACACTGGAAGAAAGATGACACTAGGGCCATACCTAGGAACCAAGTCCTAGGTGAGGACTGAAACATGCACAGAATTAGCCGGTGTTTTGCAAACTGAAATTCATCCAGAATATAACTATTTTGTCACAACATGGAAAAGACAGATCCTACCCACCCTTTTGCAGTTGGATTAATTAGCATTAGAATCACACTTCCTCTTTCCCCCACACCCCTTTTTTTAAATAAGCAAAAGCAGTAGGTTGTTACTGACCACATCTTGATTCTTACCTGACTCCTCATAGTACCTCCCTCCAGCACCATATCTAATGTCACAAAAGCTGACTTCCCAACTCAGTCTGCTTTACCCAGTGGTAAAGAGCAGAGTGACACAAAGCTAGATGCAGTAGGCTAGTGAAACTCTGAGCCAATGGCCCATCCACCCAAGAAAACATTAGCAGGCCAGTTCACGGACATTGCTTTGTTTGAAGGAAAGTCTCCCAAGACCCCACAGATCACAACTCGTCTGTTTTACACTGTGCAGCAAAAATGTTTGCTATCACTTGCACATGGGACAAAGAAAGTAGCTCTGCACCCATGTATAGGTAGAAGCAAGATTTCAGCCTGACAGGTGGTATCTGAATGAATGGTGAAGCTCTATATGCAAAACCACAAAATATTTGAAGACTCACATAAAGGAAAGAAGTGGTAACGCAACTTGAAACACAGTATGTTAATGTACAGACTGAAATCTAATTAAGAAAAGTACAATAAAGGAGTTTTTAAATACTTCATTTTCAATGACAATCAAATGTAATTTATTTCTTTCCCATATATACACATATGAAAAACTCAGAAACCCATAATACAACAGGTCCCTGTTGTAGAGAGCAGCCTTTTTTCCCCCTCACTGTCTCGAGTTTTGCAGCCATCAGACCAAAATCCACTGCCAAAAGGAAGAGAGGATTTTGTGGAAGCTCTCTTCAAAACCTTTGCTCCATGAATGTATTTACTGAGTAAAGCATCATGGCACTCACAGGTATGAGCTGAAAATGCTCCCAGTCATTCCCCCCACCCCCTGCAGTAGATTATGTCCTCCCAAGTAGAGGTGAATGCCCTAGTCAAGCTTTCACCTTACATGAAGTGCACAGTTTCATACTGAATGCTGCTCACTCTGCCTGTGCTCCAAGCCAGCTGGCTACAAACCAACCTGAATCTGAAGACGTAATAGGAAAAAGCTCCACTGAGAGCACATTCCCTTTAGATAGGAACTTGTTCACGTCTTCTGAAAAGAGCAGAGGCAGAAGCAAGCTAAATCTGTACGCAACAGCACAGACCTGCCAGCTTTATAATCCACGCTGAACAAACAGCACAACATTAAAAACCAGCGTGACTTCAAGACAGACCTGCACTTGCTCTCTCTGTGCTTCAAGCTGTGGGAACACCAACAGGCTCTGATGCTGTCAGCAGGACATGCCATGTTAGCTCCAGCATAGCATTTTTCTATGATCATTTTCCTTGCTCCCAGTTGGCTTAAAACACAGGCAAAACAAATGGTGTCTGCAGAAGAAAACCCTCTGCAAACATGACATTCTAGACTGTGGATGAGCCTGGTGGTAGACTTCATTCATTAAATACCATATATTCATCTGTTAAAACCAAGCACACATCATTTATTTGCACAGATCTTTAACTTGACACCAATGAAGTACTTCAGGGCTGTCTACAGAGACTTATGATGACCAGAGAAATCCACAAAAGGAAAATTTCAGGGTATGGATTGCGTAAGTAGCCAGTTCCTTAGCAACAATCCTAAGAGGACCTGAATATGCAATGTAACAGGCAGATTAGGCCCAAGACCAAACCTGGAGAAATGAAAGCTAGACATTCCTCACAAGTCAGACAAGCAAAAAGTGAATTATCCACACTTTGGCAGTCATCGTATAATACCAAAATGTGGTCTTATCAGACACCCTTGAATGTAACTAGGGCATTAGCCATTCTTCTCAATTCTCTGAAGCTTAAGGATGTCAGTATTGAGCAACTGCCTGATAAAACTGTAAATGAAACTCAAAGACAATACAAATACAAATTAGCTATAAATTAACTTTAGACACATAATTGGCAGCTACTGAGCAAGAAAGATCAGAGAATCACTTTGAAGCTTATCTGAAAATATCAACTCAATGTTTAGCAGCAATCAAAACTTTTTAATTCTTAGTAAGCTAATGACAAAACTGAAGTCCTTTTTCATTATGATCCGAAGTCCTCAACACTCCAGCTAGAAACCCCCCAACACACTCTCACTTATATATCCAAAGCAGAAGCAGCAATGATCAGATACTCTTTTTGAATAGAAGCTATTTTGTGTATTAACAGATCAGGACACTCCAACCTGGAAAGGATATCACTCAGAGAACATGATAAAGACTTAATAAAATCACAGATGATGATGGCAATACATGAGATGAAATCACCTGTCATTATTTTTCATAATTTAGGAACCAGAAGATACCAAAAGGAAGAAACAGATCAACCGCTGTTGTGGGACATTCTTGCCAGAGGTCATAGGGATTGCCCATTTTTCCTGAAGAATACGAACCCATCTAAGCAATTCTACAGATGACAGGTTCACAAATGCTCATTACATAGGATGATTCAGATGGACCTTCAGCTCAGAAATCCTACATCGCTGTCTGCTGGAATGGGGAACATGCTGTGGTTTTTGTACTCTAAACATAGGCTATTTCCTATCACCACAAATTGAAGACTGAACTTAGTGGGACCCATAGCCCAAGCTCCATGCAGACTTTCTTACACTCTTAAACCATTTCCATTTAAAAAGTGAAGAAAACTGATGAAGCAATAATTTCTTTTTTAGGACCGGAATTATCAGCACAAACAACAGCAGCTGATTATTAAACCGGCTCTGAAGAAATCTTTTTTTCATTCATTAAGAAATATTATTCCTCTTGCAAGCACTCCAGGCAATCTAGAATTGCTGGTTGTGGCGTCAACTGCCAGGTGTGCTGTGTAGGCTACTCCATATGGAGCTGACAGAGTCTGCCTCAACAGTAGCCTACAGGTTTGTTCAGTCAATGTCACTTTTGATGTATGTGCTTAATTTATATGATGTGGTCACACACATATATACAGAAAAGGCTTAAGAAGTTCTAGCACATTAAGACAAAATGAAATTTCAATCAAATGCGTCATTTGATGCCAAGAGGCAGAAGACTTTGCTCATTTCATCCTGTACAACTGAAACCCAAAAATAACTCAAGTGTCAGTCCCATTTCTTGTACCGATTTCTCTCAGATTAGAAAAATTCCTGGTTTTCTATGCCATAGTCTTTTGGTTTTTTGCTTTTTTGCTGTTGGTCATGGGGTGGGGAAAAGAGGTGTTTGAGGGTTTTTATAAACTTATAAATCTTAGAGGCTCTTGTATAAAGCCATAAAATAGAAGAGCATAACAGAAATGCAGTAGCAGTGTATTATATAAGTGGCAATGTCCTGTATCATAATTTTATTATTTAAAACAAGCCATCTTAAAGCTTTTCATTTATTCGGGTTTTCAGCAGGAGTTAAATACTTGGAGGAAGTTCCAGATACTTACTTAAGCTGCTAAGCTGGCGTATGATAGCAGCAAGGGTGCTATTTGTTACACATTCCAGTTCACTAGTGATTCCCTCTGGCAGAGCTCCTCGGCAGAGATGCCGTGGTTCAATGTTCCTTTTCACCAAAGGCATGGCTCACAACCTAGAATTTAAAGAAAAATACGCATTACATTTACAAAAATGAACTTAAGAACTATGAATCTGTGTAGCACACACTCAGGGCTTTTTCCTAAAATATATACTTCATCTTTCTTCTTTTAAAGCTCTTGCTTCAGCTTTCCTGCTGTAAGATACTGTACAATTCCTACTGAGGCACTGGAGTCGTGCACTCAAACCAGAACATAAGAACAATGCAGATAAGCAGAGGAAGCAGGCCATGTAGGTAACAAACTTCACGCCTTAGATTTGGTGCAAGATTTACTGTATACACAGACTGTGCTTCAGTACTGGAATCAATGGACTTGAGTGCACATTTGCATTCACAAAAATCTGGCAGTGCCCACAGGAGTGACAGGAGAGATCACTGGCTGAAGCAAGCTTGCTTGCTGCCTCGGTAATCAGGCCACTGATGGACTGTCCATGAGTACAGTCCTTGACTACCTTAGACACTGGCCTACCCTTGCTCCAAGTTTTCAGGCAAACTGATAAACTCGTCTAACAAATAAGGGGGAGAGACTTGCAGAAACAGGCTGGGTGAGAATATAAGGAAGAAGCTGTCTTGTGAGGAAGAAGACAGTTTTCCACAGGTGGTGCTGAAAAACACTCTGAACAAGGTGAAAGCATGTATTGAACAGATTTTGGGAACATGCCAGATGTGGGAAGACACTGATCTGAGAAAACACAGGTTGTCAGAACTGATTTTCTTGGGGAAATAAAAGAAACTAGGATGGGGTGACAACAAAAACCAAAAGAGACCCCAAAGCATCACAAAAGGCACAATGGCACAGAAAACACTATCCTGCAGAAAGGAGCTTTGAAAGCAAAGATGACCTTTGTCAGCGCACCCAACTTTTCCCCACCACCTCACATGAGGTGCTGGAAATAGTCGGAAGCTGGCTGCACACTGCCTGCTGCCTCTTGAGAACACCTACCACTTCAGTGGGAACACTAATTTAAGTCCTTTTTTCTTCATCATGTTCTTTCTTGCCTATAAAAGCTAATTTGAAGAAAAGATATAACTGCAGTTTGAGTTCCTCATTTTCCCATCAATTCATTCTGAAATGATCCAATGTGTTCCAAAGCTAGCTAAGGAGAGACAGACCAAGACACCCCATTTCTTTAAAGAGGAGGTTAAAACACAACAGTGCTGAGGGCACGGGAAAAGCAACTTTTGTTTTTGAATGCATTATTTCAATTAGCCTCATGTCAGCACAAAGTTTAATTCCAAAAGGTAAATTGAGCACTGATGGGTAATTTAAGCAATGCATTAACTGCTCCTGATCAGAGGAAGAGAAAAAAAAAAACCCACCACAAAATAGGCCTGCAATTTCAAGTCTGTTCTAATTTAAAACCTTCAACTATCTGAATCAAACACTAACAGACCTATTCAGCTACTAACCCGTTCGCAAGTAAAAAAGGCTCTCTACTACGCGTTCTTGCCATTAAAGCACAGCCGCCTTTCTATTCACTACACATGACAATTAGATGAACTTAATCCTTCTTCAAGAAAATTCATGAGAAGTAACATGTATTTTGAAAAAAATAAATTAACAGGAGGTTCAACAAGACATAATAAGCCTCTGAATTACAGGGGCTTCATCAGATTCCACCAGGCTTGGGGTAATATGTTATCAGGTACAAAAACGAGTCGGCAAAAGCATTTCCAAGGCCTTCCACATTCATCTACCACCTGTTTCAATTCACACTTCAACCTTGTTTACTAGAAGAAATGTCCACTGTGATATTCTGTCACATACTAAGCACATTGGCATTTGGTAAATCAGCTTAAATTTTGCAAGATAGAGATTAAATAACTTTCCTTCCATCGCAAAATAAATGGAAAACATAGGTTAAGTTATTTTCAAAGACTGTATTGGTTCAGAAGATTGGGACCAATCATAGCTGATCATTTTCTTATATATTTTATCCCAGCTGAGCACACAGCACAATCATCCGTAGGATAAATAGGTCCAGCTCCACTCCCTGCAGAGAGCCATCTATGCCCAACATAGCTGGCTTTAAACCACCAGCTGTATCTGGCACAAGGATCTAGAAAGAGGCTATACTACATATACGTAACTGACTGTACTAGAAATGCATAAGACATTCTCATCAGGCCACAGAAACAAAAGCAGGAATCAAAGGGGAAAGAAGAACACTAAGAGGGAGAGATATCGTCACTCCACATCTCACTAAATCCACGCGTGCCTCATTGGACATGGATCAGACACAACATCTGGCTGGACTGAACTCTGACTGAAGCACAAATGGACACTGCTCCCCAAACCCTACAGGCATCAGCAACCACACAGCTAGTCCAACTCAACTTCCACACACATTCTGAAAAGACAGGACATCAGAAGTTTGAATTAACTTAGATCAAACCATTAAAAATTCACATTAGGCATGCTCCCTCAGTGTTCTCGCCTCCCTTTTCCTTCCATTTTTTCTCCCATCACAAAAAGTTGTGTAACTGCCTTTTGTTTTAAAATTAGAAAGCACTTATCCCAGTAGTTATTGCAGCAGAGGCAAGCAGGGTACAGAAAGAGATAGTTGATGCATTTCTTTTATTTCCATGCTTCCCCTGCGGCTGTGGGAGTATCTCTCCATGTCAGCTCAGACCACCTTCCTCTGGACAACAGCTGCTAAACTGCATGTAAGAAGTTAGACATAGCCTTGGCAAATCCGATTTGAAAAAACAAAAAAGTAAAGTAGAAAGCAGATGTACAGCCACAAACATGAAAGAAGACAAATGCAATGTACGATCTTCCCAAACAACAGCAGAGCATGGCTATTATAAGAGACAAGTTGGGTTTTCAAATATTCGAGCAACTGGCAAAACCTCAAAGCACCAGTTGTTCCCCAAACCTGCATTTTGCCCTTTCACATCCCCAAAAAGGCACTGTAATTTACACTAGCACTAATAATATGAACCTGAATTTCATGGTTCTTTAAGTTCTTCATATATTCACTAATACCACAAAACAAATGCCTCTATGCATGTGAATGTTTCCTTATTACATTTTCTCAAAGACATTGTTCAATCCTTTTTCTAAACTCTTAGAGGTTTCTTCTCACATCCTCTAGTAAAACATAACAAAGCTGACAATTTTTATCATGAAAAAGAGCTTTTTATACATCCAACCAAAATTCTCCCTCGACATACTCTATTATTTTCAAGGAGCTTTATTGGTTTTCATTGATGAATCCCATATACCAAAACAACTGTAATTCTCCTATGGAGAAATAAAAACAAGAGACGGACAGAATATGCAGCTTGTCATAAGAAATACACCATGTGGGATTCCACCTAAAATTAAGCACCTAAATTTGCATGTTTAAATATAAGAGCTCCATGTCCATGTCCCCCTTGAGAGCTCACCAGAAACAGAGAGCACAAAAATCACTGTATTTGTTGGTAAACAGAAACAGGAATACCATGAGCTCAAATATGCAATGCACTCTGCTATGCAACCCACCAAAATTTAGGTGTTTGAATCTAGAACTGAATTTCACCTCCTCAGAACCAGAGAAATACTACCAGTTTCCTCACCTCTAGCCCCACAATCAAGTTATGCTACTTCCTTCTCACATCCTCTCCATGCCTAGGGCATTTTGACTTTTCAGATGTTTGCCAACAGTTGCATTTTTCCACACCTCATTGCCCTAACAGTTCAAATTTTCATCTCTGAATGGCACCCAATTTGGTAATATTTTCTTATTCTAGAGTTTAAACTACAGACAGTCTGCAAACGCCCCACCTTCAAAGCATATGTACGTGCTAGACAGGAAGAGAAGGGAAAACAGGAAGATGAAAGATCCCAAACACTGATTCGGAGATGCTCTCCATCCCCATTTTGTTTCCAGGGAGTCAGTACAATCAGATTTCCCTGTCCTCCAAAGGGCCCTCACCCTTCACTACAAGACACACAAAAAGACTACATGGTTCTTTAATATTAAAGTTATTTATACATTCACTAATATCACAAAATGAATGCCAATTCATTATATAGCCTCAAAAGTCCGGATCTTTCTGGACACGTGGAAGGTTGGCTGAGGACAAGTAGGTCCATAAAACACGTTTAGGTTGTAAACAAAACAGCAACCCATCCCTGCTGTCCTTCCTCTTGTCATTGCTTAATGTCTTAATTTCCTTATGTCAAAGGAAGGAAAGGAATACACATGCCTTTAATGCACATCCCTTTCTGTTTTCTCTTTGTTCTAAATGACAACGATTCACAGACCCGAAGTCTGTGAACCTTTCTTACTTATCATCTGTCATTGTCATTTACTACTTTATCAGTAATGACAAGTTAAAAACATGAACTGAAACTAGCATATATAACCTGGAAATCTTTATTTTAAATTCATGATTCATCTAATGTCATTCATCTGTACTTTTTAAAGCTTGGGGTTTTTTAAACTGGCTTCATTCAAACTAAATCAAAGTTCTGTATACTGCAAAAGAATATAAACTATTCAGCCATCAGTTATTGCATAACACTGCTCCAATGCCCCAGGATCATTTGATATTTATCAAAATGCATCTAAACAAGACTAACTTTTAACAGCATTTTCTATTTATTCTGCTTCTATCAAGGATGCAATTCCTCTCTCAGCCACATTACTACGGACCCAATATCAAACCAAAATAAAGCTTTACTAAACATCATCATTACATTTTAAGTATAAAATACTTCACTTCTATTAGCACTATCCCAATCTATGGGACAGGTGTAAACAGTCAATATACAGGCTTTTCATTTTTCTCCTAGTTTTTAATGCAACTCTTTGCATTTTGTCACTGAGTTTGCTGAAGCAAGGGCAGACATTTCTTAGAAGCACGCACAAAGTCCAACAGAACTCAATTCCTTAAGGATAACTAAAAATCACAAACACTTTTTTCTTATCCACAGCAATTCACATCTTTCAACAAGACAATATATGTAAAGCGAAATGCCTAGAAAACATCCACTTCACAGGAGTAGCTAAAATTTAATGCATAGCCAACTCTATCAATGTCATGTCCACTGATCTTCCTCCTGATTGCCAGATCTACATGAAAGCCATGACAGTCAAGGCTGGAATAAAACCAAGTTTTTAATTCTTAGCATCTGACCACCACTTCTGATCTTCCTCTCCCATCTTACCAACTTAAGTATTAGTGACAACAAATTGGCACTGAAATTCCTAAAGCAATTTTCTTCCTTTATTAGAGAGAGCTCTTGTTTTATTGTCTGTTGCAATGAGCTATTTCTGGAGGTTCACCAACTTGGAGACTGTTTGCTATTTTTTTTATTTGGCTGTGGTTTTGTCTATTCTGAGCTCTTCAGGGCAGATTTTATGGTCCAGTGATGTTATGAAGGAAACCAAGACATTAAGTAATGACAAGAGAAAGGACAACAGGGGAGGGAATGGTGGTTGGCTTTCTTTATTTACAACCTAAATATGTTTTATGGACCTAGTATCCCCACCCAACTCTCCAAATCTTCAAAAGCTCCATAAGCATAACAAGAATTTTGAGTGGGTAATTACCTCTGCTAGCACTGTGGGCCTTCAAAACAAAAAGTTTACAGAATTCTAAAAGGTGAATGTATTAATTCAGTAATTGCCTCTAAAAGGTTGGAAGAGAAAAAAAAATAGATCTCCATAGCACCAAACATTAACAGTTACCTTAAATTTAGCTCTCATCAGAAATTCACACTAACATTAACTCTAAACAAGCATATGCAAGATGATACTCATGAATACAGGAAAGAAAAGTCCTGAGAACAATTTAACCTGAAATTAAGTAGCTACTGTTTCCATGAAAGTGTGGACTGTAATAAAAAAGAGGTTTTAAATACTATCAGCAAGTGTGAAGACAATTCAGAAATCTGTGTTATTCTCACTAAAGATTGCTGTATGATTTTTTTTGACCTTTGTTCTAAAACCCCATCTTTGCATTACCTGTTGACAGTGGTTCAAGAAGCAGTGCATCTGCCATGTTCTAATAGTGTTACAGGTCTCATTCTGCTTAAGTACTTGTGTATACAGTTCACCACCTAATACATATCTCAACAAACAAGACTGAGGGTTCACTTTAAAGTTATTGCTTTAATCTTTTTCTTCCCAAAAGAAATTAAATATTCTAAAACTGCAATCCCAAAAGTAACTCTTCATCACAATATTTTTCCCCACAGTTTCTAAGGAAATAAGAACTTATCACTATGAAGTCGAGACACATTATGATAGATTTCCATCAGCTTCAAAATAAAGACTATATACACATCATCCAACTAAATCACTTCACCACGGTCAAAGGAAGAAATAGATATTTCTTGTTCTCTGCTAAGGAAGCAAGTGTCCAATCAGTAGCCCAACTGAGGTTATTGCATTGTTTCACCTCCATTTCCAGGGATACAGGTACAGTTCTTTTCAGGCTCATCTAAAACATATCTATGGAATATATGTATTTTCCCCTCCCTTAAGTTTTTTCATCATCCTAGTTAAGAGATTTCACAGTTTACAGTCGTTTTTTTTTTTACTCTCATTTTACAATTTCTATTCAGAGCATTTTGTCACACTGACCAACACGCAAAAAACCTTGCCAGTCAATTAGTTTGGCTATTTTACCCCCCTGTCACTTAAATTTTTATGCTTTTTAGAGATGCCTCATGATTTTTAGAAGCACAGAGGAAAATACATACAAACTACATTTGTCAAGTTGAAGTACTTCTTAACATGCTAATATTTAATTTCATCACAGAATTACATCACAAGATAAATCTTCCCCAGACACGCATGAATAATCCTCAGCTAGCTGTAAGCTCTCTTCTCTTTCTCATACTTATCTTTCCTCTGAAAGCCAAGGTCTTTGGTTGTATCACTTTCTTCTCACCTTCTCAATCAGACTAGCCTACTGCTTCAGTCTTTAAGCATCACATTCTCAAAAGTAACCTACTTGAATCTAATGTCAGATTGCTATTCCTTAAAATTCTTTTCATTGAAAGAAACACAAAATAATAGAAGAAAAACACTCGTCCATCTGAAGCTATTTGTTAAGCTTTAAAATGTGATTTCTTCCTGACTGACACATTTTAATCTTCTTTGGTGCATTTAATGTTCCTGAAATATTTACGAACAGATTTCTTACCTGAAATCTAAAATAGGTTTACAGATTGTACAATATAATAACTTGCTGCACTGAATACAATCATTCTGCCAGCACTGGATTCACCCACCCTTTTCTGATCATTCTCAAGTAGATCAGATGATCATCTACAGATGATCCAGGACACCTTCACACAAGGCTAGATTCTCTCATTTCTAGCTCATAATCTGTCCTTTCTCTAATCAAAATTCTGTTCAATATGACACTAGTCACACTTTACCTCAAAAGAAATAGGGCTAAAGGGTACCAAAGCAATCCAACTGACTAGATGATAGCCACATGTGGTATACTTGTCACTCTAGAAAAACAAGAAGTACATGAACAGCATGAACTGAAAGACTCTGTACAGAAGCTTCTACACAAAAAAGTAAATTTAAATCTTGTTTAACAGAACAGTATTCCCCAACTCTGTGTTTAAGGGTAAAAGGTGACTAGTCACATCAATAGAGCATGCTGAATGGGGAAAAATATTGATTTGTTGATTTGTGTGGGGCCTAATTCAGACTGACCACCATTAAATGCATTAATTGTTTTATATAAAACACATTTTCATTTTCCTCCCATATCCATGTGGATAATGTAACCACGTGAGCAATGACGACAACTCACATTGTTACTTTCTGATGAATGAATAGAGGCTGGTTTAAAGTATCAACAAAAGATGCCAACACGTTAATTTTGTTCTTACTGTGATGGCTGCTCATCCTGCTCGTAGTCCCTTCCAGATGGCTCGGTGTGAAAGGAATGGCGGGATGAGGAAGGAGGAATATTCCATGCTGTTCTGAACATCTGTTCCACTATGTTTATATATTAAAAGCAACATCAGAAACCTTACTGTCACTCTCTATTTTACTATTTCTATCTAACACTACTACGCTAACACCAAGTACAGAGTAAATGTTACATGTGTACACAAGAAAGGAAAAATATCTTTTCATGTATAAGAGCATTTGCGCAGTTTCTGCTGTCTTAGGAATGGACTTGTTTCAATGAAGGAGTACTTCTGCTGCACTGAACACATTTTTCTTTCATATGACCTCTCTTGAAATCTGTATTATACTCCAAGAATTTATTATCACCCCTCTCCTTTTCAAGCAAACATAACAGAACTGAGTTACCCTTTGTTTCTCTTCAGGTTTATTGTCTTTTCTGTAAAGATACACACTATGCATTTGTTGCAGCTTGTTTAAATCCTATTTGAAAGGTTTTGAACAGCAACTCAAAATAGCTTCATTGTGCATATATAGAAACAGTGGTAGCTTTTGGGTTTTTTTGAGAAGAGTTGAAAGAAAAAAATGAGAAGATAAATATCTTAAAGCATACAGTCCACTTCTCAGTTAACATTTACCCTTTAAAAGTACCATCTTTTGAAAAGAACCAGTCAGCCAGAACAAGGAGAAGGAACTTGGTGCCGAGAAAAGAAAGAGGAAGAAGCAGCGCTTTGTCCTATAGCACAGGAAAAAAAAAGACTTAGATCCATCATTCCCCCCCTTTTGTATTATTTTGACAAGTGCAAACCATACGGCTGATGAATTATTCAGCTCTTTCTACTTTGAATAACCAATGATCACACATATGAAAGTTTGGAAGTACTGAAACAGATTGGCATCCTGTAAAATCTAATTTTGCTTTAACCTTTAGGACCTAAATGGTAACATTCAGTCAGGAGCATAAACTAGATGAGGTCAAAAGGAACAACATCACAAAGCAGCAGAGCACTGGTTACAATGCCAAGCTAATTAGGCCAGAACAGCCCTCACTAGAAGGTCAAAGTGTTCCCAGTTGTCTTCAAGCTTGTATCTTAATCAGGTATGAGCACAGAATTGGTTGTGTAGACAGAGCCACAGAGTTCTCTCCCCATGGCCAAACTCAGCAGCCCAGACAGCTGACTAAACATCTACAGGACACTCTTAACAACCAGAAGTATTTCTATTAAATAGCCAAGACAAATCTAGCCATAGAGTAAATCATGTTTCAAACATCTTGCTGTGCACTTCTAAAGCTAGTGATTCTCACCTATTTAGTACCTCTTATTTTTTTTTTCCTGGCTATTTTATGCTACTTTAGACAATTTGTTGCTGGAACAACTTGAGACAAAACATTAGAAGTCTGCAACTATAAACGAGCCTTTTCTTAGTATTCAGGCTACGATAATGCACAAACAGATCCCGGAGACCATTCAGGGAGCATCTGTCCCAGCCTTCCTCCTTCACAAACAGCAGGTGTTACCAGAAGCAAATGCCTGGATTATTTTAAAGAAAGCCTAAGTTGCAGCTAGGCCTTGCTGACTTACCCTGATTCCATTTAACAGAGCCTTACCAGATTTAAGGTGCTAGAAATAACCGTCTGGGTCACAGCCCATGTGACAAAGGCCCCAGGTAAGGCCTCGGGAGCCCATCTGCAGTGAGAACATACTATTCAGATCGTCAAATGACCTCAAACTAAACCAGTAGCAAATCTGGTCACTTGTTTCTCAGAACTCAACCCTAAATGGGAGGGAAAAGTACAAGAAAGGGAGGAAGGGTCCACTTCATGCCCAACAGTATCCATGGCAATATGTGTTACCTACTTCCCTTGCCCAGCATTTACCATTAAAATCCTTCCAGAACAGCATTTTTCAGAAAGAAAAAAAAAAAAAAAACTGTTCTTCAACTCTTTTCCCCACAGCAGCTGAGCTAAAATGTCACAGGGAAGTGTTAAGTTTTCTCACAGTTCCGTTAATCCAGAACCTAAAATGTCAGAGAAGTGTTTTCTTATACTTTTCCATATCAAAAAACCCTCAAAAAATCATACATACACAAATATAGTTTGTGTACATAGATGACATATACACACACACAGAGATTTACACATTTATTATACATGAGACTCTGCAATGATGGAAGAGAGCAATAACATTGGTCAAACGGGGAAAGAAAAACACCTTGTACCAGGATAACTAGCATTAATCTTTGCCTGCCTCGACTCCTGATGTGCCTCCTGCACTCCCAAGTCTCACCAGGCAGGAGATATTTTCTGACTGGGAATAAAACACAGTGGCGATGCTTTATCAGCCTATCCTTAAAACACTCTGCAGTTGAACAGCAGAAAGCAGCAGAAATTTTCTGGCATGAATCAGGAAACACAAAATAAATCCACATCCCTAAAACTCCTCAATGTGGAGCTTCCCACCCACCCAGGCAATAGAACTTAAGCAATAAACTTGGGATTTCCCCAATTCTCCTGATTATGACACTCCTACCAACATTTTACTTCCCTTTAGAAAGCTGTAAATGGCAGTTAAGTCTATGCAGGAGGGTGGGAGGACACACACAGACTTAGTTTGGGTAGGTTTTAAGGAAAAACTGAACAAAACATTTTCTGTTTGGATCCAACAGCTGAGCCTATGTGAAATGACATAAAAATTTCCAACTATTTTTACCCTGAGCCAAGCATGCCATCTGTTCCCATGAAGTCCATCTTCTGGTGGCTATCATACTACAGCGTTACCACAAAGCACTGGGTGACTGAAGACTACACGAATTAAAACAGATACTATGAGTGATAATGTGTCAACACTCAAAACAAGAAAACCAACAATCCACCACGACCAGAAACCACAAAACACAAGCCGCCTTATTAAGGCTCAGGATTAATGCAGCCAGGTATCCTGCTGCTTTGTGTGCTGTGGTTACCTTGTTCTGGTACCTGAGGAGCGCTGAGCTCTCTGATTAGAGATTGTCCCAGGGTGGGGATGTTTTTTCTATCTTTCCTACATGTTATCTGTCTATGTACAGTAACTTGAGCAATAATAATGAGATTTCTCTCTACCAGGTAATCTTCCCCTCTCTTTCACATGGTTAATCACAGAAAGCACTTATGCTTGATGAACAAGAAATTAGCAATTTGTAATTTCCTAGTTCATAAAGTAAAATAGATGACCACAGCAGAACATTCAGTTATCAGAAGTACAGAAGCTCCATAAATCCCAATGACCAAATCACAAGCAAGTAACACTGAGTCCAACACATACCAAGGTGGATCATACGCCTTCTCCTGGCCTGACCAATACTGAAGAAATCTTTAAAAATTAATCTGCATGGACAGATACCCATTTATAACTTTCAGCAAGAACAGAATGCCAGGAGAAATAGAATTTCAGTAAAAAAAAATAAAATTGAATAGATTTGATGTATCTGCTATTAACATATGAAGTACATCAAGACTGAAAGCAGCTACATCTCCCCAAATATAGAACATAATCTTCCTTTGATGTTTCTGGCTCATTTGCGACAGATCCTTCCTTTTACTACCATCCCAAATGCAGATGGTAACTTCTTAGTAATTCAGTGCATAATCCTTGTCTCATGCTTTGCTTTGGTGTTTTCCCCCCTCTTTTTTCTTTGGGTGGGGGTGGATTAGGGAAGTGGTATATATAAAGCATAAAATCAATGTCAGGCTTTACTAAAAGTATCATGCTTTGATCCAGTAATGTTGGCTTACAAGGCCTTATTTGCAGCATTAAAGAGATTTCCTCATTACACATACAGTAATTTCCATTACGAGACAAATAAGCTACTATAAAACCACAGTGAGTCTCAAACCAAATAGAGCAGTTAGTCTTACCTAAAAATCCCTCTGGCAAGACCTAATGCTGAAAACTTGTCTTCCATGAAATCTAGCATTGTATCACAGGTCTCCGTGGAGCTGGCAGGGTAGAAGTGCTCCAGAAACCAGCATTCTTACCACGTATAATCAATCACCAAAGAGAAACTTAAGACTTTTTTTTTCCACAGCTAAAATCAACAACTCATACCTAAGATTACTGGGGATGCAGAGTTTAAAAATTATTTACTATTACCTTTGGCAAAGCCTGCTTTCTTCCGCATTTCAAATCAGTGCATTTAAATATCCTTTGTGAAATCTTTTGTAAAGACAAGTTCTTCTGTCTTTCTTCAAGACACATATTTATATGTATGTCTCAAAATGTAAAAGAGCCTATGATATTTCAGAGTTTAACACTGAACATTTGGAAGTATCTTACTGATTTACCACTCTTTCTTTTAGTCAATGCCAAGTGTAGGCGAGTTGGGAAGAAAAATAGCGTAAGAGTACTACACAGTATAATAAAAGCAGAACTGAACAAAATACGTGGAGTCCATGAGAAAGAGAGCAGCATCATCCATTGCAGGTTTTCTACTTGTGGACCCCTGGGGATGTTCAAAGACTTCAAAAGGAATTAGGAAAACAGCAACTAAGCTTAAGAACTGCATTAGCAAGGTGTGTGGCACAATTGGAGCAGAATAGTTGGTTCTGATGATCTTGAGTCTGTCTTAGACATGTTTCTTTTTTTGGTAGGGAAACAGGGTTATTTGTTCTAAACTAGCTCTTGCCTGAACTCATGGCCCACTAGATAACAAACACCATCAGGTATGCTCCTAAGAGCACCTTTTGGTTTCAGACTCACTGGAAACAAAAAGAGTTCTTCTACTCCATAGCTGGGGAATTTGCATCATAAACATATCCTCCAGGATCCAAACCAAACCGATAGTACAATGCACTCTAAAATGCCTGTTGTCTTAACATATTTTAAGAATTCACAACCTAAAGGTTGAAACACAGCTGTTGTATTTTGTTTTAATTTTGTCAGGACAAGGTCAAAGAAAAAGAGGTAAATACTGGTTGAAAGAACCGAGTGATCTTAAGGCCGAAAACTTGTCACACTGTGTTTTGTACTTACTGCTAACTCAAATATTTATGAGTGAAGCCCCCATGGGACAGGAGGGAACGCTATGCACGAGAGTCAGAGCTTTACCTATCCTATCCTTCCCTAGAAAGCATTCAGCACTCCAATACCTGGGGAAGGATCTCATCTCCACATACCAAATTCCTGGCAATACAGGCAACTAAACCCCACCAAGACAGGAACAGTTTGCCTAAATCTAGCAAGGTTACAACTACAAAGCAGCATCATAAAGCCTGTTACAGTGAGGTTACATATTACCTGTGTTACTACAATATATGTACACCTAGACATTAAATTGTCTCTCCAAACTTGAGAATGGCAAGAAGCAGCATTTCAGTTACACAGTTAAAAGACACAAAGCTGCCTGATGATGCTGGCCAGCATACAAGGCCCATAGAAGGACTGGAAATTGGACCTAGATCACACCAATACTTAGCAACAAATGCTTCAACCACAAGATGAGTTATGCTTCCTTCTCAGAAGCAAAACTCAGTTAGTGCCTTAGGATCCACTCTAAAGTTGTGCTTTTAAAGACAGATGCAAGCCAGCCACTCCTTGATTTAATTAAATGGATTCCTTTCCTCATTCCCCATTTCAACATTTCTATTATAGCTGTTGCTCCTGGCTACTTCAAGGGCTGGAACCAGACTGGAAGTGAGAAGAAACTAAATCCAGAGGAACGAAGTCAAAGCAGTTTACGGAATTGCTGCCCTTATAGCTGAGGCCACTCAAGTGATCATGAGAAGAGTCAGTCTGCGCAATGGAAAAAAGGTAACCAACAGTTCAAGCTAACTTCCCATTTCATACTGAAACAGAACAGAGGCATTCAAAAGACTGGCTACATTTAGTTGCCTAGGTGAACAGCAAGCTAAGCACAAGCAACTACCTAAAACATGGTAACTAAACCTGAAAGATTAGTAACTGCTTTCTGCAAGAAACGGCATCAATGCTGTAATAGAAAGAGCATTTAAGTCTTATCATAGAATGATAGAATACCCTGAGTTGGAAGGGACCCAGGAGGATCAAGCCCAACTCCTGACTCCAAACACGGCAGCTTAAAAGTTAAACCAGACACCTCAGAGTGTTGTCCAAAAACTTCTCCAACTGGCTTAGGGCCATGACCACTTGCTTGCAAAGCTTGTTTTAGCGCTTGACCATCACTCCTGGCAAAGAATATTTTCCTACTATCCAATTTGAACTTCCCTATTGCAGCTCTAAGTCAATCCTTCGTGTCCTGTCACAGGGGACACCAGAGAGACAAGATCAGCCAGTCCCTTTCCGCTCCCCTTCAGGAGGAAATTGTAGACAACGAGGTCACCCCTCAGTACTCTCTTCTCCAAGCTTAAACCTAGTATCCTCAGCTGCTCCTCATAAGTCATTCCCTATGACTTCAGTCCATCTTATTGGCAGGAATAAACACCTATGACACCAAAGAGATCAGAGCTAAAGCAATTTTTTGTCACCCTCTACTGCTACATTCCCCAAATCACATAGGGCTCCCAGCAAACTCTGAGAAGTCCAGTGAAAATCTTATTGGAGAAAACAGACATTCCTTATATATTTATTCTTCAGGCTCACAGAGGCATGTGTCCTGTCCCAAGGACCATATTCCATGACCTCTCACATATGTATTACAAATTGTGTTAGCAGCACAAGTTTATGTCTGCTTTATATCCATCTTTTTCATAAAAAGATGGTTTTGGTGAATACTAACATGGTTTACACTGATTTTTGTGGTTTACAAAAAGAAAAAAAATACCTATAAATATTTAAGATCAAATGACTTTTAAAAGTGTAAAGTATGAAAGGATTTTTTTTTTTTTATTATAAATTTACAGTATTCTGAAAGAGGATGGTGGATAGAAACTGTTCAAATAATTGGTTTGTTTTTCTTAGGAAGAAGGAGTTACCAGTCTCATTAAAGATACTATCACATCTCAAGAAAGGAGTTGCTCTTAGGTGCTGGTAAATTGTAACAGTCCCTTTCTTCTTTTCCAAGAGGGCAAGATGGAATCAAGGACAAACTTCAATGATTCTCAACCACTAATAAAAAAGGGACTCTATTCTCTATATGTTTTGGATCTTAAAATTCTTGCAATTCATACAAATAAATGTTCTATTCTCTTTTCTCTCATTTTCTGGTTCTCAAAGAGTCATTTAAAGTTATCTCTGATTATGTGGATCTTCCTCATACACCCTAGCAAATATAACAAACAAAAATACAATAAAAAACAACTTAAATACATAACAAGCCTGTCAATACTTACATTGCCCTTAACTACACTTAACAGTCACTGTAATCTACTGGGTCTACTAGCTGCATGTATGGAAAAAAAAGTCAAGCCATTAGAGACTAATCTACGCACAGTACAAGAAGCAATTTAACTACATGAGTTATATTTAGAAACTGATTTAGTTAATCATTGCACAAGCAACCCAGATTTAAACCCCATCTTCAAGCAGATCCCTATGCACTAACTGCATAATGCAGAAGGGAAGTTATTATGATGCCAGTCAGCAAAAGTTCAGAGAAGAGGCCAATGACTGCATTTATTTGCAGTATTGAAGTAGCACTGAATTTCTCACCGTCTCAGACAGCGATAATGAAGAATATTTCTGAATGCATTCATATCACTATCTTGAAAACATGATGGGCATGCTAAAGCTCTCACAGCACAGATGCCAGTTTTACCGAATTACTCCTCCTTGTGTATTAACATCAAATCCATTTTGCCAGGCTGCAATTTAAAAATATAAAGTCCCTCAACTCCATGCAGTCAAGTCCAAAACATAACCTAGTTATGTTAAACATGTTCTATTTATCAATCAATGGCTTGATTTAAAATGAAAATGCCTTACTGTCATGCAAATCTTAAATGCCAGATTAAACACATAATACATTTCAATTAAACTCTACATGAAAGTTGTGCTTAACCTGCATACAGAAGCAGGTTAAAATTCCTTAGTTTTTCCTAACAAAGTGCAATCCCTTTCAGAATATGTATGTTGCTAAGCATCTTCAAGATCATCAAGCATATAATCAGAACTCAAAATTTAAATAAGCAGATGTGAATTTCAGCTGAAAGAACCAAGTGTGCCAAAGGATCATAGCCAGGTTTAAAGCCAGAGTCAGCTCCAGGACATCAGGAAAGTCAATAGTATCCTAAAGCACTGCTGCATACTTTGCTTTTTTCAGAGACCTTGATGCAAGGCTGGCTGCAATTTCTGCCAAAGGCAGCACTGTGGTGTGCAATACAGGAAGAAAGCAGGCTCTCCTATGAGTAGCTAGTACTACTTTTAACCTCATCATCTTCTCAGAGGGAAGACCAACAAACCTCTCCAGCTTCTTCCCCTGCTCAGAAGGTTTCTCTTTCCCACTGCAGAAGCAGCCAAGCTGCAGCCCCCTAAAAAAAAAAAAAAGAAGAAAAGTTATAATAATCAGCTTCACATATTCTAGCAAAAATGTCTGCGCTTCAGCAATCATCCTTCATTTGCACAGTCCGGTGTGGCCCACATCTTAAGTCACATAGGAAAAGAAGCATTACATAGCTGTTTTCAAGCGCTTCCACAAACAGAACATATATTCCTCATCTAAATGCCTGTGGTGTGCGTGTCACAGCTGAGACTGATCCAGGAGTGGGGGATTTTTCCCCCAAAACCTAGTTTAAGATCAATAAATTTAAGTCTTCTATTATCCGGTGCACTTTGAGGCAAACAGTCAAAAAATTTAACCTCAGCAGATTAAGTTTAAATCTAAGATGACACATCAGCAAAGCACAGATTATACAGATAAAAGTAATTAACAGATGCAAATTCCAGCATCTATGAACAACCACGAATAAAGTAAATTTATTTCTGTTTTTTATACAATCAGATTAGTGTATAAGTGATTCTAGTCTCCTAGGCTTGAAGTGCTTCTGACATTGGTTCAGGGCCTAACAGAGCATAGCTTCATCACCACAAAAATACAAACCTCCTTCTCAATGCTAACTCAAAACCTTCTGGACAGTTCCCATCATTGGCCTTCAGCTCAAAGACTTACCACTACTTTCAAAGCTACATAACAGATTCACACAAATGCAAAGTAAGTGACAAGGTATGTTCAGTAAGTGCTCCTTGAGCAACTTACCATTTAAAGAAGGGAGTAGGGAATATCCTCTCTGTTTACACCTTTGAGAAGACAGCTGTTCTGTAACTTGCTAGGACATCCAGGTGGCTTTCTCTGCAAAGACAAATTTCAACTCAGCTTTTCAATACTACAATTAAGATATGCATTAAAGAATCAAGTGATCAGTCAAAAAATACCTTACCAGAATATGCATAGTAGAATCTAGACATACTTTTTAATGCTTTGAGTTAAATATTATTTCATGTCACAACTCATTTTTTCAAGGAAAGAAAATAGCTTATATAATTTTATCATGAGATTCCACTTGGAGTGCCACATGCAGTTCTGGTATACTCACACCAAATGCAGCTTCACTAACCTGACTTAAAATTGTATCAGACAGGATCCTATGAACCTAAGTGACATGGTTTAGCAGCAGTCTTGGCAGTCTTGTGGTAAAGGGAGGACTTGATGATCTTAAAGGTCTTGTCCAACCTAGTTGATCCTATGAACCTAATTGATTTGAACCAATAGTGATTTATTCAAGTGAACCTGTGGCTCAAGAAACAGTGAACCTGCTTTAGAGCAATTTACACTAGATTTAAAAACACTACAGATGTCATACAGCACTAGCGTATTACCAAGTGACTGGAACTCCATATACAACTCAAACCCTCTAGTACTACCTAGGTGGATGAGGACATATGTACACAAAGGCACCTTATAAGGGTCTTGGTTTTCTACATTAGCTACTCATTCCTCTCCATGCACTGCAGTTCACTGCTCCCATCATTTACACCAACCCAAAGCTGCAGTGCTGTACTACATAAATGGGATCACTCAACCCATCCTGTGCTGAAAGTCTCCACTCACATCACCTAGACAGGGATGGGCAGGAAGCCAAGAACTACCACATGAACCATAAGAATGAAACTTCTGAACAGCTTTTACAACGAAATGAAATCAACTCTCCTGACATATATTCCAGGGGTTACTATAAAGCCTTATGTGGTGAAACAAAGACATCAAGACATGGCTAGTGTGAAGAAGTTTGTTTGGTTTTGTTTTCTTAAATCAGGTTTTTCTGAGTTAAAAAAGACCCAGAGAAGAGGTGCTGGACTCTCTCATTACTAGTCCTACATTTAATATACATAGTTATGATGAAAAACAAGTATTTTCAATGCATGCAACATCAGACACTGAAAAGAACACATATTTGAGTACACTAACAGTCCAGAAATATCTACCAGTAGCATAAATGAATATACACACTCCCTTTTCAATGGATTCTTCCTTTCCCATAAAATATTCAAGAGGAAAGAAATCCCAGCAAAAGCCATTATGAAAAGATTCTTACTCATCACCAAGTCCATCAATGACTCCTCTGCCCAGTGCCCCGTTTGACTCATACACTGCCTGAATTACAGAAAATACCAATCAGTTTCAACAGGGAAAGATTTGAGACATGCAGAACACACAACACTGACTTCTGGTTAGCAATGTATATCCAGCTGAATTTTGTTTAAACTGATGTTTTAAAGCTTTCTAAACAGGACTCCTATAACTGAGGAGAGAGTATGCAAGCAATTTAAAGAAGAAACTGTACAGCACACAGAGGATTACTTCAGGAATCCACAGGGGAGGAAAAAAAAGATTTAATGCAAGACAACTTTTATACTGATTGAGCATTAAAAATATCCAAATGGTAGGTCATCATCAAAATGGTGGAAAAGGTTTTATTTTATTTTAAACTCTGCTTTCTGGAGAAGGGGGGAGAGGGGGGATTTTCAAACATGGTTTCATGTATGAAGATCCAAAGCTTACTACTGTAGTTTGAATTACTGAGTAACTGCTTTATCAACGCATACACACAAAAAAAGGAAGTGGTTTAAATCTTCATTACTGACTTGCCTTGTCAACTTCCTCTGTGTATTCAATCTTAGATGCATGAAACTACAATCTTGGAAAGTACTGTAACTACAGCAAACATCTGGAAAACCCAGGCATTTCTGGAGTGCTCAAAGAGCAGAATCACACATCGGTTACTGGTTAGGTCCCACTTGGTCTTAAGTATTACTACAGTGTGGAAGGATTTTGTTCCCATTAAAGAGACATACAATCAATTACCTGAACCAAGGGGCCTCTTGGCAGCCCATCCTAAGCAGCTTTCATTAAATTGATAAAGAGAACTAGGAAGTTTCAGGTCTTCAAACTAGATCTGATCCGGATTACAGTCTGAAACAGGAGCAAGATAAAGGAAGACAGAGCAGCACATGTTTTCCAAGTGGTCTTTAATTTAAGAGTCAGTTGCTGCTGTCTAGCCCAAACTCTGAGCCTTCAGAGACATGCAAAAAAGCAGACTTGGTTAGGACACACTTGGACTGGGGAAAGCAATCTGCCTCCACCAAGCCCTCAATGGACAATCGCTTCCTCTGAATCTTTCCGAGAACTGCTCTGATGATCAGGCTTGGTCCCAGAGCCCAGTGTATCCTCTGTCTGATTCCTTCCAAACAAGCTCAAGCTCTCAGAGCTTTCTTTAAAGCACAGGAAGATAATCATGCAAAAAGACCCAAGCTGCTCTGCAATATCTGGTATCTCTTTTACTCATTTTCACTGACTTGATAATGGGACGAATATTCACTGCTTCAGCAAGTATAGCTGTCTTTCACTATTGGACAGCAGAGACTTATCTAAACAATAGGCTGACAAAATTCTAAACATCCTGTGGAATTTACGTGAAGTTAAACACTTACAGTGTTTACTAATCTAAAAAGAAAGCCCACCAAGCCTATCAGCCAGCCAGTAACAGCACTGGTTTGTCAGACACTCATGGCTGATAAGAACCATGTTAGCATTGACCAGCCCTCACATACCTCACCTCTTTGTACCTCAATTATAAGAGCCTTGTCCAGGACAATACTCTCTTCCATAATGGTTAGCACCAGTTCTTTACTGCAAGTGAAGCCAAGTGTAAAGGTAAGGGCATACCATAAATCATAGAATCATAGGTTAGGGTTGGAAAGGACCCTAATATCATAGAATCATAAAATAGTTAGTGTTGGAAAGGACCTTAAGATCATCCAGTTCCAACCACCCTGCCATAGACAGGGACACCTCACACTAAACCATGCCACCCAAGGCTCTGCCCAACCTGGCCTTCAACACTGCCAGGGATGAAGCATTCACAACTTTCCTGGACAACCCATTCCTCACTACCCTCACAGTAAAGAGCTTCTTCCTTATATCCAATCTAAACTTTTCCTGCTTAAGATTGAACCCATTACCCCTTGTCCTCTCACTACAGTCCCTAACGAAGAGTCCCTCCCCAGCATCCCTATAGGCCCCCTTCAG
>JANRGW010030397.1:0-29792 GCA_024733675.1 Psilopsiagon aymara | reverse complement strand
TTCTCATCCTATCTTCACACAGGAGGTGCTCCAGTCCCATGATCATCCTCGTGGCCCTCCTCTGGACTTGTTCCAACCGTTCCATGTCCTTTTTATGTTGAGGACACCAGAATTGCACATGGTACTCCAAGTAAGATCCATGCAGGAGGTAAGCGTGTGAGTTACCAGGGGTTTTTTTAACTGTTAATGATGCTCTGTTTGAAGCAGGACCCAGGGCCCTCAGTCTTCTCAATATAGGAACAAATCTTGAAGGAAACTCAATGCAGGTGACTTGGCAAAGCAGAAGAGACCACCAGCACTTGCTGGTGAAATTCCCCATCCCATACATCAGCTGCCAACTGTTGGTGCTTCAGGTTTCTCCTCCATGGCCATGGGATGGGGTAAGGATGGAAGCGATTAATGATCACATCACCTGCACAAGTGGTGGGGAGTAAAAAGGTGATGGGGGTCTCCATTAACCACATTGCTAGAGCCCAGGATGTGGAAATAGCTCTGGTTTGTCCACCTTGGAAATAACATGACTATAGGGAGCTGTAGTGCTGGCTCTGGGGTGAAATGTCTGCAATCCTCTGTAGACAGAGGATGGAGGTGTTTGCGGTGAGCCCAACAGGGCTGGAAATCTCATTCAGCAGAAAAATAATGAAAACTGTGCCTTTGTGGTGAAAATATCTTTTAAAACCAGAGAGATATCTGTGTTTTCAGGGAAACAGATGCACTCAAAAGGCAGGCTGACCTGCTCCTCATGTGGAGTCAAATACACACAGGCTGAGTCATGCTCTGAAGAATCATCTCTCCACAAACTTCATGATCTTGGCATGAAGGAGATACCCAGTTTTCACATACTTGAACCTGCAAGTCCATAAAAAGCTATAAACCCCTATAGAGGTCCGCAGTCTGGTGAGTGCCAGACCCTGATGCCCAGGCCTGGTCCTGCTTTCCCCCTCTCTCATCCTGGGATTTATCAATGTCTTTGCATGCTTTGTCTCCCCCAGCATAGTGCAGTTGATGCCCACATCCTGAGACATGGATACGTTGTGCAGCTCAGTCAATTAAAGGAGACCGTGCCATCATCTGATTTGGTTTGTTACTTAGGAAAGGCGACAGTGGAGACAGGATTGATTCAATAGTCTAAGACGAAGCTTAGATAGGGAGGGATGCTGGAATAAGGGGCTGTGTGTAAGTGTTAGTGATTGGTTTTAAATCAGCCTTCCTTCGCTCTGGATTTCATGTGGAGGGGGGGGCTGAGACTGAAAATCCTCTTGTCAGAGAAAACGTGCTAAAAGGGCAATTTACTCATTCCCTGCATTGCCATCCAGGCTCAGCAGGGCTCTGGAGCTGTAGGAGGCCTTCTAGTTAAACACTTAGAGTGGAAAAAACAACTTTCAGGTGTGGTTTATGACGTACCAAAACCGGATCCTGTGGGTCTGCCTGATGCACAGCCATTTCCAAGAGGCAGGAAAGCATCCAGAGCATCCAAAGCCTCAGAAGGGCTGAGCTGGTACCAGCTCTCATTTGGCCATCCTCCATGGGAAGGAAAAGTGTGGGACAGTCTGAGATTCTGTACTGTTAATGGCACCGTGTGTGCAGGGGTGGAAGGGCTGAGATGGGGTTACTTCTAGGGGTTTTCTCATTAAAAGAGTGGGAGGAGAGTTTGGGTATGGGACGCTGTCTCTTAAGTCAGGATGGGGTGTTTGGGAAAGGGATGCTGTTTCTTGCTGAGATTTTTCTTCACTGGAGCCAAAATTGCTGGGTTAAAAGCCTCCACAGAAACGTGCATTTAAAGAAATGAATCTTGCTGAGCAAAATATGGCTCAGAAATCCAGGAAACAATCTGATTCCCCCTTCCAGAAATGTCCTGGTCACTAAACCAAAATGGTTTTAAATCAAAGCTGCTGAAGAATTCCATTAAACAGGCCGAGCAGGAGAGAAGAGGCTGTGTGCAGCAAATAACTGCATTAGCCACACGACAAAACAAATATAACAAAAGCCTCCAAACAAAATTACATTTCACAATTAAGGAATGAATAACTCTTTAGACAAAAGCAAGGCAATGGAAAAAAATTTAGCCTAGACTGACGCTTCTAATTGTCTTTCTTTTAGCTCCTCTGTTCACTGATCCATTGAGCAATGATAAAGGCATTAAATTTGGTGATTATGTTCAATGTTTCTAATGACAGTGAGCTGCCTGTGACTTGACTGGCACTGCTCAGGTGTGGGTTGGAGGGAGCCGTGTGCGCCTCTGCACTGCAGTGCAGTGTGCAACTGGCTATACAAAGGGGGTGAAACAAGGTAAGGCATCTCAAGCACCTCCATCCTTAGCAAGAGTTTTGTCCCTCCATTAAGGTAATGCTCCAGAGTGGCAGCATAGAGGAAAAATCCTGCTGGAGATGGTTATAGGTGCATTAGGCTCCAGCAATGCCCTGCATCAGGAAACCCCTCAATGCCTGGTGCTCAAGGCCTGGCTCTGTTCCCAGGGTGCTGAGAGGTGCTGAGAGCACTTGGGCTGGGCTGTCCTATGCACAGTAAGAGTGTTCTGGCATCAGAGCTTATGATTCTCCCTTTTATTTGTTTTCTTAACTCTAGGAACTTGCTGTCCCAAAGCACATCCCAGCTACTGTTAGCTTGAGCTTCCTTCCAATTCAGATCAAGTTTGTACTTATGGCTTTGATTGAAATAGGCATGTGATCTTATTATCCATATGTCCACTGGGGTGCATGTCACAGCTTGCCTAGCACATGGTAGTGCTTATAATATCATTAACAATGTCTGAATAACAACTGTTAGTTAGAATCAGCCTTTATTATCACATGGAGCTTCACTTGGTCTTCTTCGATTATTATTTTTTTCCATCTTGTTGTGAATGTCTCCCAATCCTGCACTAATTAAAGGCAGTTGCCTGCAGAAGAACGCAACAACACCTTCTGAAGGCATTTGTGATGGCCTTGGTGCAGGTGAGAGGTGGGATATTTTAAACACTGGTCCCAGTGGTCCTAGGCAAGCCAATGCCTGAGTTATGCAACCCAGGTCTTCAGTATCTCTGCTCCTTTCGGGTAAGATTAATGCAGAACAAGACCTGGTGACCAAAAATGGTCTTGAACTTCTTCCTGCTGGAGTTTAAATCTCCATCACCTTGCTGTTTTGCGAAAGAGATTAACTTCTCTTTGCCTGTTTGCAGGATGCTCACATCCTGGTTTGAGCTTTGTGCCAACATCTCTGCTCCCAGGGGGGTATGATGGGCTGCAGCCCATGGGAACATGACATGCAGCATACTTCACACAATGAGGCAGTATCAGAGTCAACAACATACCCCAGCCCATCCTGAGTCTAATGAACATAGCTAATGCTTTGCATGGATTGATTCAGCACCTTTTCCTTCACCTCTCTCCATGCTTTAACAAGTATCTGAGGTTACATTAGCATCCTCAGGTCAGGAAAGTTCCTGGCCCTTGGGATGTCCTAAGCATCAGGGGAAAGGGAGCAGGGTTTGCCCTGCATCAATGACATGAGTTTAATGCCTCTTCTCTTTCAAGTGTGTGTCCTGTGATGTATTGACCCGCTGTGTTTTTTCAGTTGTGTTGTGATTTGGAGGAAAACAGCTTTTGTCCTATGAACAGCTCTGAGCTGGGGCAGCCTGAGCAGGGTGAGCTCGTAAAACCCTGCTACATGATAGGTAGAAGGGGAGGAAGAAAGTCTCCATAGCATGGGAGGAGTGCGGAGCTGGTTTCTGTCTCCATCAGGCTGGATGTGCACAAGTCACAAAGAAGACAGTGGCCTGGTTACAAGCCCCTTCTTTCTCTTTCCAGTGATTCCCAGGCTGGAGGATAGGCAGGACAGAGGCTGATGTGAATATCCTAACTCCAACACTGCTGCCTGCATTGCCCCTACACTGGGAAACTGATCTGCTCCCTATAGAGTGTCTTTTCATAAGGTTGTTGCACAGGCACACTTATAGCCACGTGTGTCTTCTCCTCTGCAGTGGCCTGCTCAAGGATAGCAGCTGCAAGACACCAGCCACAAGTCCTCCCATGCACATGTCTATTAAAGCATTGACGTCCCTTTTCCCCTATAAGATGCCCTATGCATCTCCTTCTTTTAGAAAACAGCCTCAGCACACATTTTCCTCCTCCTGGCAACTCCAACTGCCCTGCCACAGAGTATTTGCTTTGCTGTGATCAGATGGAGCCAAGACAGGGTGACATCCTCTGTCAGCAACCAGTGGGTTCAGGAGAATCTTTGGCTTCCCACCTCCAGCCAGATTCATCCCCAGGATGAACAGAGAGGCCTACCCCCAGACCGCACAACCTCAATCAGCTTTCAAGTGCTTTTCACCCAAGTTCGCTGCCTTCCTCTTCTCTTTATGCTGTTCTTTCATAGACCAATCTTTCCAAGCTTTCCTTCCAATGACTCAAATTTGATGTGAGCTTTTGAGAAAAAGGGCAGTATTGAGAATGAAGCTGGAAACATGAGATCAGAGGATCTGGAGAACTGGTGCCACAGGTCCAGGCTCAAGGAACGTGACCATACATTGATTTGTACATTGTGTGCCCTGATTGCAGCCATCCATGCCTCTCCAGCTAGCAGAATGCACTATATACTTAAGTAATGAATTCGACAGCTATAATTAATTCTATTTAGAAGATGCCTCTAGGTATATTTACAACAAGAACAATAAAAACAATAACACATTACATGATGCCAAGCAGCATTAGTTAATGCAAACGAGAACACTGCAATCAAGCCCCAGGACTGGCTGCCCTCTGCCGCCAGCCTGGCTGAGCACCATCGCCTGCACCATTTCTTAGTCTCATTTTCCTCCCCCTGCTCTGATTTCATGCATTCATTGGCTTTTTGACAAGGTCCTTGCTATTCTTTCCATCTGAGAGCTTTCAAATCTAACAATCTTCAGGTTTAAGATGGGTCTCCCACTTCATCATGCCCAGACTTCAAGTGACAAAGGTGTCCATCTCAAATACTAACATTTTTCACTCATTTGCACCCAGCTGCTGCCCCAGGAGAACGTAACAAAAGTGGATCTAGTGCTGCCAGAGGGCAGCAGGGCTGGGCAGCCCCATTTGAAGCAAACCCCATTATAATGCAGGGCCTGGCTGGCAGAAACCCTGCGCCATCACCAGCTCCATGGAGGAAAGCAGAACCGGCTGAGAGGGAGCCTGAACCTGAGAGGGAGCTCATGAGCTACCAGGGTTCGCAGGAGGGATTTCCCCACATTCAGTTCTACCATATCCTTCTCCCATTGGGATCACTGGGAATCTGGACTTATGGCTGGGCTGTTTGGCTTTGATCATTTGGTGGCAAGTGCACATGTCTCAACCTGCTGATGGCAGTTAGACTTGGTTAAACCAATGCTCGCCTTTTAGTATTTTTCTGGCAATAAGCATAAGGGCTGTAACTCTTTTTGTGAGCACTCCAAGAAGGATTTAACACCTTCCCAGTAGAAGACAGCCTACTGATTACCTGCTGCTCTGCTGGGATGTCGGCAGCCTGCCTTCCCTAACTCCAAACTCATTTACCAATCCAAGATGCCTGATTTCAGGGAGAGCTGTAGCACTTTCCTTAGAACAGGCATGTGGTAGTCTGCACTCCAGGAGAAGACACACAGAGTCAGAGCCTGAGCTGGAGGTTGCTCAATCTCCTCTTGCTTTAGCAGCTGCGGAAGGGGCTTGGGTGCAGCAGAGGGTTTGCCCCTTCCCAGGGCTCCCTGCATGGTATTCAGTGGGTTGTGCTAGGGGTGATGACCATGCTTCATGTCAAAACCTACCTTCATGCAGTCTTGGGGTGCCACGGGGTGCACACATGGTCTTTTTGTCTCCTTCAGTTCTTGGGGCTGCCAATTATTGATATGTTGAATGATGGGGGGTGAGCAATTGATGATAAAAAACTCCAAAAATGTGTTCTACTTGTGGCTATCAGGTGTGATAGCTGTGGCAGCACCCCTGAGAGCCCATTTCACCTCTAGGAGATATTTATCATGAAGACTGGGCACAGTCCAGAACTGAGCTCAGCTCTGCACTGGCTCTCTCTTGCTGTATGGACTGAACCAGTGCCCAAAACATTTTGGAGTGCCAGGGCTGCATTTATACCATGGCAAACCCATTAACATGCTCTGGTTCACCCTGGCCACCACCAGCAGCAATGAGATGTGCCTCTTTGCAAGACAGCAGTCTTCAGAGGCAGTGAGCCCCTCTGCCCTCCTCTGCAGCCCCTCTGCAAGGGGGAATGGGCAGCCCCTACCCCTGCTTCCCTTGGCAGAGATTTCCTTGATCCTTTCAGTTTCGATAGCTCCTCCTGACACACAACCAGCCAGCTCCATGCTCCTCTTTGCTCATCAATCTTCCCACCAAAACACGGTGATACACACTGTGACATACACTGAGCAGCGTCCCCACAGGCTCCCAAGACAGCGGACAAATTACCAGATTATTTGTGAATTTTAGCTGCCCAATGGGAATTCAGTGCTCTGACTGTAAATGTGGAATCAGCTACTTCCTACAACTTCAAAACAGGGAGCTGTTAACAAGTCAGGTAAATTAAACAGCAGACTCACTCCACTAACAGGCAGAGCTGTCAGGAGAAGACAGATGTGTGCAATCAGTGTGGAGCTCAGACCAGCTCCGCGGGGTCCAGGCTCCCTGTCCCCAGCTTGAAGAAGAAAGCCCTGACTTGCTATGGACCGAGTGTCTGGGAAGTTCCTCCGGGAGCAGGTCTATCCCATAGCTTAGCCCACCCTTCGCTGGGATGCTATTGCACAAGCCCAAATAGGGCAGTGGTGTCTACCCATGCTGTGGCTGCTCTTCTTAGGATCCTGCTTCATTTTGGTGTTAGCCCCGGCATATCTTTCAACAACCCTTAACACAGAGCATCCAAGAGCTGCAGGAGAAAAAATCTCCAGAAATTACACTGAGCACAAAATGGTGTAAAATCTCACTTTGCCAAAGATCAGATAGAGGGAAGAACAGCGTTCAATCAGAGATCAAGCTGCACAAAGCCACTTTCCCCACAAAAAGCCATCAAAAACAGGGTTACAGGGGCTTGTCCTCTCCCTCACGCACAGGGATCCTTTAAGCCAGAGCATAACTCTGAGTGCTCCCAGCCAGAGAAACTCTGACAAGGGGAAAGTGCAGCTGCACTTGAATTTGTTATGTGAATTTATTATGGGTAATTTAAATGCACTGCAGAACTTAGTGTGCCGTATGCACCCTCTGATAGGGCTCCACAGTGCTGTAATCAACTAGTGCTGACAATAGGAAATGCAGATTTATTAATTCTCATTTATGTATTGGTTTAAATACTGTAATGTTAAATAAGCAGGTTTTTTTTTAATTCCCCCTTCTTGCTGCATGGTAGATCAGGTTAAATTTCTTAAGAAGTCACCAGCATGAACTGATTTATGTAGCAGTCTTTTGACACGTGAAATGGAGTCACCAAAATTAATATTTTGGGGATGAAAGCAAGAGAAGGCATCAGGCTTTCTTCTCATCTGACCACTTTGAACCAAGTCATTACAGAGAAGCAAATCCCATCCTTGCACCCCTCTTGCAAAAGTCTTCTATGTCTTCTTTAAAATATTTATGTGGGTACAGAAGGAATTACTCTCAGCTTTGTGTCTGCAAACAATTCCCAGCCAGACACTGCAGGTTTCAAGGCTTGGGCCTTGGTTTTTTGAAGTAGTTAGAAGCCCTTTCATAAATGTCATCTGGTTGTATTGTTTTGACACTTTTGCAATGATAAATATTGTTACTGGAAGTCAGCAAAACAGATGGATGGCTGCCTTGGTGAATTTTGTGAAATCTCATGCTAATTAAGGGGCTGTCAGAAAAAAGGCGGGGGGTGGAAGGAGAATTAAGATACTGCGTTCATTTCTCTGACTTGACACATGAGGAAGAATACAGCAGCCTGCCGAGTCAAACCTCCTGAAATTCCAGGGAGCTGTGCTGGATAAGAGCATCGGGTCTGCTCCACAGTGCTTCCTAATGGTGCTTTTCACTGCTGACTTCGCCCTGCACCCAGGTTCATCTCTGTTTCTCTGCCCAAACTGATTTGCCTGCTTTCTGTCTGTCCCTGGGCTGTACCACACATGGCTCTGGGGTGGTGGCTGAACTGTGTCCCCATAACTGTGGTGCTCCAGATGAGGAGGTGATCCTGGGGCTTGAGGACCATACACCTCATGGGGCTCACACCTCCTCACCCTGCTGCTTGCTGCTCAGACACATAGCAAGGTTTTGGAGTAATGCTGCCTTTCTCTGAGGTTTAAAGGGACTGGATGATCTCATGGTGGAAGGCAAAAGGCATCAGGAATTCGGTACTGAAATGAGGATGAGGAAATTCTCTGTGTGCACCTTTCTTGCCCATGTCCATGTGGTTGTAGGACAGTCCCGGACCCAGTGATGAAAAAACAGCTGGGAACCCCTCTAGGTGTGAGAGAACAGGGGCAGGAGAAGTCTCAGCGCTGGGCAGGGGGTGAGCAATGCAGCACCTGGTTGTCTTTAACTGAACAGCCACAACATCAGTAGAAAGTTACAGGCTGGCACGAAATTGATTGGTTCTAGGAGGTAAAGATTGAAAAACACCAGTGGACTCCAAGGGACGGTGGGAATGAGGAGGACCTGCCCAGGGTTTTGTTTACACTTCCAGGTTCCCACCATTAAGCAGGGAAGCCGCCAGGGTTGTTTTCCTTCCAGCAGCTTGAACTCATCTGTTTGTCTTCATCTCTATTTGCAAACAGCAGCCCAGGTCCAGCTTTGCTTTCACTTTATCCACAGCAGCAGGGAGAGCAGCAGAAACTAGAGCCTCAGCCCATCCAGCAGCATGAGGGATGGGAAACAGCTGAGTGGGGACACCCCCAATCCCCCGAGGAGCCCAGGTTAAACAAGCCAAGGGTGGGACCCACAGGCATTCAGAAGCCTCCCCATCAGCCTGGGAAAGGTGCTGAAACGTGGCTGCCATCACTGCGGGCTCCACATCTTGCAAGCTTCCTTCTTGTGAATGAGCAAAAGGTTCCTGATTATGTCTTTGAGGATCCATGTCCTTGATTAGCATCCTTGATCCTCTCCCAAAAAGTACTTGTTTTTTTTCTGAAACACTTAAGCTAAGTAATGTGGGACAGCAAACTGCAATGGACCGGTTGCCAGAACAGTTGTGTTTCACACTGAATCTGTCACTAACTCATTGACTAAGCTAGCAATAGTTCATCAAGGATATTAATAATCTTTTCCATCATTACAGCTTTCAGTTGGTTCTCCCACAGCAAACTTGCATACATCACCAGAGCAGTGTTGACAATAAAATCCATCCTTCCCCAAAGGGAAGGGGCTGTTCATCACCCTTTGCCTCTGTTGTTCTGGGGACACATGCGGGTGGTTGAAAGCAGGCCATGGTTCACCTCTCTCCTTCCTCCCAAAATATTCCCAAGGAATCACTGTTTGCTCAGCAGCATTGCCCAAGCACCCCCAAAACGGGAACCAAAGAAAGAAAACCCAACCATTGCCCCTTCATTTGTCAACAAACATCTCTCAACCCACCAGGCCTACAGAGGACTTGGTCTTTGTAGGCTTGGCTGGACCTTCCTTGGCCTTCATACTCATCTTGTTGCATTTAAAGCTTCCATCTAACTTTAAAAATATCATTGATATTTTGCATCCTTTTTTTTATTATTCTTTCTTCTATTTTATTTTATTTCCCAGGGTGCTAATATTCCTTTCAACAGACCTTGATTAATGGCTGAAACCTCAGGAATATTCCTGGTATTCACTTAGCCAGAGCAATTACACTGCAAAGAACAGCATGCGGACCCCAGTTTGACATGCAAATAGCCATGTTACACAATTAGTTGATGCACAATTAATTGGAATAACGACAAATGTAGTCAAATAAGGCTGGATTTAGGCTGTGTAAATCTGAGGCATACCTTAGGGTTATATAATTAAGAAAAGTAAGGAGACAGGAGCAGAATCCTTCAAGGACAAAAAGCCTATTTCTGAGAAAAATGCTTTTCTCTTTAGATCTAACCTGGGAAAACAACAAGCAAAGTGACCTGACTGTGATAAGGATTAGACAGACACATGTCCCTTACTTAGGTGGGCTTGCACATTACCAATGCCATCCAGGGACAGGAGGAGGGAGCCCAGGAAGGGAAGACCTAAACCTTTTGGCATTCGAGGAGCACCAGCATAGCTGCTCCTGCCCCTGCTCTTATCCAGCAGCATCCAGGACCCTGCACAGATTCCTCAATACCAGTCTCCCAGGCCTGGCAAGGGTCAATCACTCCCAAACCTGCCCAAGCCTCACAGGACAGTTTTGCTTCTATTTCTCATCCTTTTTTGGAACCCAACAACTACCCAACTTTCTTGGAAGAAAAAGAAAACCCCAATAACTTCTTGCACAGCACTGCCACAGTGGTCTCCACTGTGACCCAGTAAAAATGAGGACGAACGTGGAATGCACATCTGTCAATTTTATTTCCCTCCCATCTGTTTCTCCCCAGAAATGGGGAGAGAAAGTGGGACGGAAACACTTCTTTTTCTGCAGCTGCTTCAGAGCTTGTCTTCCTGTCCTCCAATGATGCACACGGTGCCCAAACCTGCATAGCCTCATGGTAACAAAATGATTAAGCAGCAGGCAGGGAGTACTGAGGGCTTCCTGCAGCTGAAAAGAACCCAGGTTCATCAGTGGATTGTAGAGAGGACAAGCATGCCTTAGAGTCCTTGCAATTCTCATTCTGTTTTATTACCGCTTTATTCTCCTGTCCTTTTGAAAACTGCTACATTAACCCCCAGATCTTTGATATTGAGCTTAGCCAGTGTTAAAAGTTTAATTACTTTTACTGTTAATTACAATGCTTGCAGAGAGTGCTTGCCATCCAGTCCTGGCAAGCTCTGATTCCCTGTATGTTTTTTAATAGTGGGTTGCATTTGAGGGGAGTTTTATGCCTGTGATAATAGAAGCCCCTGGTGCATGCTGGGTGAGGAGACACCGTGATGCCTGAGAACATCTCAGAATGGCCCCAGGCAAGGTCCTTCAAATGTGGCAATACAGCAAGATATCCTGGAGGCATCCTGACCCAGTCTACATTCATTTCCCCAGCCTTGGTACTTCGGTCTGTGGGTTTGGATGACCACTTCATGTTTTTTCCTGGTCTCCATTCAACCTTTGCTCCTGCTGTTTCTTGCCCATCTTCCCAAACATGTCTTTTCTCGAAGTTCCTATCAGATGGACTTGAAGAATGGATTCCAGCATAGCTGCAGCAAATTCATTTAAAAATTGAATAGATATGCAGGAGTTTTTTCTGCATGTTTCACTAGCTTGTGATATTTTAGATATTTTCCCTGGCTTTAGATACCTTGTTCTTTAGACACTTATTCTTTTCCCTTGATCAGGGGTTACATGCCATAGCCTTACTCCATTGGCAGAAGAGGGAATTAATCAAACCCTATGAAACATTCTCCACGTTCAGTCTCTTACTGGGGTTCTATTGAGAAACAAATGATCCTTTAGGACTTAAATCAATGTCCATTGAGCCAACATCCTTCCCTTGATTTCAGTGGGGTTTGGATCAGGTCTTTAGCATGCACATTATTACAGTAAGTGTTATTTATCTAGAGATGATATTTAGCCTTGAAAAATGATCAGGAAAATTTTAAGCAGCCAAAGACAAATTCTACTTGATCACACATACAATAATGATTGATGGTAATGGAAAAAAACAAATGCTATAATGATGATTTACTCGCCTGTCAAAAAAAATTAGTCATCCTAGAATTATGCCAAGCTTATGTGTATATGTGGCTCTGTACACAAACACACGCGTACAGGTACATATGCGGTGTTACATCTGTGTTGGCAATGTGAGCACATGCTCTGGGGCTGCGGGACACAGTGACAAAGAGCCATAGTAGAAAATATAATTCACAAGGGTGGCAGCAATACTTTGCAGAGGGATGGTGAGAGGAAGCATCTAATTACCAACACGTGCCACATGAACTCATAGCTGGTATGTAGGAGAGCACACAAGACATGTATGCTGAGGCCTCATTTCACACTGCAAGTTGAACCTATCTATTTTTAAGCACGAAAGGCTTAACCATATTTCAACCCAGGGATTTCTGGTGATAGAATGGAGCTGATTTTGCCCCATTTTGCCCTCCAGTGTCATCTATATACAGTCACTTATTTGAAATAGATGTGTGATGTAGTTGATCCCATATTTATTTTCTCCAGCTGGACTGTGTGTGGTGGAGCTATCAAACATTTGTGTTCCTTGCTTTTGGTTGGATATGGGGGCTTTTTGTGGTATTTTATTTGTTAGGGTTTTTTTTCCCCTCAGCACAATTTTGGGTAGTTTCAGGTCACTAATGCTTCGTCCTGAACCTCTGCTCACATTTGCAACCAGCATGAGGGTGCAAGAATGAATGAGACCATCCCAAGATCTCTGTTTCTTTACATAAATCAAATTCTTTTACAATCCTTCAACATAATGCATTAAAATATGCCTGTCTCGCCTGCTCTCTCCCGGCAGCGTTCTCCCGGATTGCCTGCAAGAGGAGTTGGAAACCCCTGGGAATTGTTTAGCAGCGATTCACTGGGTCAGTGTATTAGAACAGACTCAAGTCTATCAGCCAGATGGTGACTTCAGAAAAAAATTGACACACCATTTCAAACTGATTTCACGCAAACCCTCCTGAGGGGAGCCAGTGGGAATCCAGCAATCAGATCTGTTGTGAATAAATATTACAAAATTGTCAATTACAAAAGGGATGTTTAAAATGTTTGACTGATTTAGAAGTCTATTCATTCCTTGCCTTATACTTTCATGATGGATCTTTCAATATCACTGACTGATTGCTTCCCTTGGCACACAAAATCTCAGCTTTCATTTTTTTCTTATTGGAAGAAGTTATTGTAGTGCCTTTCCAGGCTTTTATGGTAAGCAGGCATCTGAGATAAAAGCTAAGCCAGGTACAATTTGGAGCACAATGGCCACTACAGATAGTGGCTTAAAAATGAGCATTGGACTTAATAAGGTAATCACAGCTGAACACTTTCAAAGCTACAGATGACCAAGATCTCTCATGGGTAAATGTAGTCAATGTGCATGCAAACTTCTGCTTTTGCAGAAGGGAGAAGCTGGAATATCCTTCCAAGCACCAACTCTACATGATCATCAAGGTAGGTATTAGGTGATAAAAGTATTTCACTTGCGTTGCAACCCACACTGGAGGCAATTTTTGCTGTGCTGCTACCCACACGACTGCTGTCGATCCACCACTTTCTCTGGCCTTGTTTCTTTGTCTTGAATAGCACATCCAGACCAGCCATTCCCATCTCAGCAGGGATCCCTGAGCCTTTCCCTTCCTTGGCTACCACCTACCTCTTTCAGACCAGAGAATCCATGGTCACCTTTGGGCCACCTGAACTCATTCCTGAACCACTGCAGCTTTCTCATCATGGACACTTCTATTTCCAAGGGTGTCTTAACTTATTGTCCCAGGGTGGTATCATCAGTTGTCTCTCTCTCTTTAGATTTTCATATAGTAAGCGATAAAGCTCACCTCCAACCAAAACTGCTGTTCCCACGTTGCTTTTAGCTGGTTTGTGCTGGTCAGTCTTACCAGACTCACTCAGCAGATGGAGATATGATCACTGGAAAAGGACAATGAGGCACAAACAAGTATCATTCCATAAACAAAATTTCAGAGGGTTTTTAAGGATGAAGATGAAGTGCATAAAGGTTTATTACTGCAGTATTATCGAATTGTACCCAGATTGCAGTAATGAATATGTGATTTATAGAAATTTATATGCTATGTTTCCAACCCAGATTTATCTATCCCAATTTCTAAGGGATTGCAGCACTTTCTAGCAGTCCTAACATTTCTTCCATGGACAGATAAATCTCTCTTTTAAAACACCCAGGTCTCTGGCCTTGCCTCTCCAGAATCTGTGTACAATTCAGCCATCAGCCTGAACTGAAGCCAAGCCTGGAAGAGCCTTTCTCAGCAAATATTTGTCTGCCTTTTTAGAGATTTGGTTTGCCTGGCTCAGAGGCACTCTGGACACAAGCACTGATGTGTGGTATTTATACTGCCTTTCACTGCACCCTTGCTCCCTGTGCAATGGCTGTAGCAAAGAGGAAAGAGCCATAAAAGCTGATGTCTCTGCCATGGAAGATGACCTCGCATCTGGGTGACACCTGTGGGCTCTGTCCCTTTTGCTCTAAATAGCTCAACAGCATGGCTGCCCTCCTCCTCACTGGAACACCCCATGCTGTCAAGTCAGTCTGGGTCATGCTGGTTCATGAGAAACCTTCACTGCAGCCCCTCTTGCCTTGGGCGAACACCACCTTCCACAGTGCTGTTGTTTCCCAAAATCAAGAGCCCCTGTGTGCCTCTTGAGCCCGCTCCCCCCACTGTCCCCATGCCCTGGCTGAGTCCCACCACATGGTGCTTCAGACAGTATCTATCCTGCTTGCCTGGGAAACTGCCTGCCTGGGTGATTGGTGGAAACAGAGACCCAGGGACATCAGATTGAGTTGCACGGTCATTATATCCAGGAGCCTCTTGATCAGCGATATGAATGGCAACAAAGGTCATCCTGAACTTTAAACTCAACACCATGTCCCCATCCCCCCAACAAAGTACTTTCCACCCAGGCAGTAAATCTTGCTGTGATGAAGGAGAGCTCGCCATTTCCAAACAGCGGGTCCTTCCCAAAAATCAACATCTGAGCCTGTGTTCACCAAAGGAAGAGACAAATGTTTGGTTGAGAACCTCTTACCCAGCTCAGCCTCCACAAGATATTGGGTAACCCAGCCCTGGCCCTGCACTGGGCTGTCCCTGCAGCACAGCAGGGCACAGGGATGGGTCTGACAGGCGCAGAAGGGGTGTGCTAGAGACATGCCAAGCAAGGAAAGACTCAAGGGACCTGGGTCTACCTGCCACCCTAAAGGTAGGAGATGCAGTACGTAGCATTGCTTTTCTCCACCTCCAGGCTCCAGTGGGATTTGTTTTCCCAGGGAGCATTGAAGGATTGTTGGTGATCAGTGTTCCCAAATCACTGTCATGCATTCAAAGTGTCTCTCTGTATGGAGGATGGGGGGGGGGTGTGTTTCAACAATATCTTTTCATTGCACACCAAAAGGCATTTCCTGTAGCAGAGCGAAACACCCAAAGAAAAAGAAAATTAGTCTCTGGCTTCAGAAACGTTTCCACCTAGAACATTCAGATTTGGGTCAATATTCTGGGGAATTTTAATAAAATGAATCAGAAATTTCCTTCAGAACAGCAATCTGAAACCACTTTTGTCAGCCACTGAAATTGCCTTTCACCCTCCTAGGTTGTCTCTGAGGTTTCGCACTCTTGCATGCTCCCTCTTTGAGTCCCTCCCCGTCCCTTTCCTTCCCTGTAATAAGATTTATTATTGGGTTATTCTTCATGGTATATTAGCCCTTAGCCAGAGTCAGTGCTGACAGAAATGTTAGTCATTTGGGCTCTGCTTAACTTGCTAAGAAGAACTGAATTTACAGAATGGGACGAGGCTTTTTATGATTTCATTCCAGAGCCAAATCAGATAAGAATAATTATCCTCTCCTGGGATATTAGGCAGCACCTCCCCAGGACCGGCAGCTGACAGCTGTTTTATTGGTTGAGTCACTTGGGTCTGGAGTCGAGGATTAATTGTTCATGTGTCCGGGTGGCTCCAGGAACAACAGTGAAAGGTTCTTTCTGGAGATGGGAGATAATTTATTTTCAATTGTTTTCGTGGACATGATTTCAGAGGACAAGGCAAATTAAACCCAAAATCGAATACCAAAATCGAATAAATAACCCCTCTCCCACCACCCTCTGCCTCCATTGTTAAACACCGGCTTGTGCCTTTTGGATCTGGGGATCTTTAGCAGAAACGAATACAACATCAGAAGGGAAATATGCTCCTTCCAAGTCCACTTTGTCACCAAACATCCTTTCTGACCGACCCGCGAAGGCAGTACCCGATGCCCACCCCTGCCCTTCCTTGGCACCCACCCCTGAATGCTTTTATTCAGAATTAATTTACTCCTGCCTATCACCTGCTGGAGATTATTCTAATGATAATGGCCACGATCCAAAGCAAATTAAAAGCCAGTAGCGAGGCTTTCCCTGACTTCAGCAGCTCTGCACTTGCCTGAGCGCGGCTTCACACAAGCTACCCTCTACCCCGTGATGGCAGGATTTGTCCTCCCCCCTCGCTGGGGACACATGCTGTGACTATCTGATGGGCAGAAGGGGCCCAGGACACGGGTGAGGAAGGCAGTTGCCTTGTGCAGCAGGGGGTCGGGCAACACAATACCCACCGCCCAGCTTGTCTGCACAGCACTGCCAGCGCCAGGGAAGCCAGCGAGGGATGCAAGCAGCAGCAGGAATAGAAGTCCCCATTCTCCAAGGATTTGCTCATAGCATCCCTTTTCCACCGGCTTGTGAAAAGTACCTGTCCATGGGTTGTGTTCTGCCTGGGTGCTGAGGGAAGGGGAGCATCTTCAAGAGGTTTTTGGCCTGGGGTTTGATTGAATCACAGTTTGTTTGCATGGGATGGGGCATCCCAGTTTGTTTGCATGGGATAGAGCAAGCCCCGTGACCCTCTTGCAGAGCTCACCCCCATGCTTCCATGATTGTGGCACATCCTGCAGCTCCAGAGCAGGTTGGGTCCTTGCAGCACTGCACCTCCAACCCAGGAGAGACCTTAACCCTGGATCTGAGTAAGTGAGGACCAGACAGAGACACAGGAACTGCGGGCAGGTATAAAGTGCACCAGTTTCTGGTTTTTCATTCGGAGTTAGGAGCATGAAGCCTCATTAGGATTCCCAGCAGCTCCTAGATGAGACTTGGGCCAAAGTTCAGGTGCTGCTCCAGCCTGGGGGTTGGTGGCCTTTGCTCTTCAGGGCAGACAACCCTCTTCTTTGCCATGGTCTTCATGATCCACTACAGTAGTGGAGGTGGGTGCAGAGGGTAGAGCTCAGGCTTTCTGCCCTTAATCAATAATCCAACGTGCACCCTGCCAGCACCAACCCCATCATCTTCAGGAGATATTTTGGTGTTGTCTTAGTGCAAATATGGAGGAAAAATATGAATGTGCCTAGAGAGGAGTACCGTAAGAGACTACATCATAATAATGGGAAGGAGACATCTCCAAGTTACCGCATGAAACAGGGATACGCCTGTAGGCTACCACAGCCCCCAACAATTTTCCCCTACAGCAGATAAAGGAGCTGCAGTCTTTTTGTGCATAGAAGAAAGGTTGGTCAATATTCAGGCTTGGCACAAAGTGAGCAAAACTCCCTCTGAAGCCAACAGACATCTTTGCCCACTTCTGCCAGGGCTAACTTTGTCCCTGAGGCTATTACCCGGGGGCTCTCAGGCGGTTCGGGTGCACAGTGCTGATCTGTCAGATGAGGAAGTTATGAGGAAGCAATGGAGTGTCACAAAGGGATAGAAGAGAATTCATACGTGAACCCAGATAATTATGAGGTTGCCAGTCCGGTGTCATTTCACGGCTGGGCTGGCTCTTTGTGGTGTATGATACCCATCAATGCAAAAATAGAAATGAAGATAAATGGGGCAATGGCAGAAGCAGTTAGATCTATCTTGCAGGCTGATCGCTGAAGCTCTCTGTTGATTAAGGAACCGCACCCTCCTTCAGTAGTGAGGGGTGAATTTGTGAGTCAGAAGGTGCGACTTGCTACAATCTGCTATGGGATCCATAGCAAGCCATTGAGGACTAGAGCCACCAGGCTGAGCAGTTTTAAGTAGTCTGCAAAGCTATACTTTCCCAAGGTAAAGTTGTTGCTCTGCCAAGTCTGCTTTGCATGTTAGAGTGAGCATCACAGGCATGGCAAAGTAGGACAGTGATGCAGCTGGGCTGGGAGGACACAAGGGACTGATGGAGCCATGGGGTGGAAACTTTAAGGTAAATAAGAAATAACGTGAACTAAGACAGAGAGTCTTAAAAGATGCTATATTCAATAAAAAATGTAGAAGAACCAAAGATTTCACTTCAGAGGAAAAAGAGAATAAATTGCTTCCACACAGGAGAAATCTTTCTCTGATGTATCTGATCTGAGTCCCAGTAGTACAGGACACTGAGGCTCAGCTGGGCAGCATGGCTTTCTCAAGGTCACATCAGTTCTTTCTTCCCTGGGAGGGAAGTGTGGACTACAAAAAGATGGAAACTTGTGATTTGCACCATCACATGTTGCATCATCCTAAAGTTGACCTAATACTCACTAAATCTGTCCCTACAGCAGCTGCAGATGGGTATGCCTGAAAAAACAGAAGGAAAATTTTAGACATTTCCACAGAAAGAGAGTTGTAGGAGTTACAAGAAGACGAACAGAAGAAGATGCTGTGCAATAAAATATGTTGGCTGTAAATGGATTTATATAGGGAAATTGCATGTACCCATAACCTGACAAACTTACTCAAAGACTGACAATGGAGATCCACTTTGGAGTCTCTGTCTGCAGAGAGGTGCTGGAAACCCCAAGGTACATGTGGAGTGCCAAGAGGTGGAGGTGTGGAAGCCCTAAGGATGGTTTTGAGGAAACAAGTGCTTCTACTGTTATCCCCAGCCCTCTGCAAAGGGGAGCAATGCCAAACAGATGATGACATGATTTATTTGATAAAGGTGATGCCCCACCACGCATGAGATGTCCAGGAAATAAAGGCTCTCAGACCTCAATTAGCAATGAGATTCCAGTGATAACGAAATGCTGATTGCTGCCTTGCAGAGCAAGACCTGATTAGGGGAGTAGTGAAGGGTATCTTTGTAAACATGGCCAAATCCAGGGCAATAGTGTTGGGCTGACATTACCTGTCACCCTCCACATCTCCCCCTGCTTCCATGAGCTGAGAACACGTGGGAGCATTAGTCCATATTCACTGCATGGTCTCCACATGGACAATGTCTTTCTGGTCTCAGGAGATGGAGACTTGTGGAACAAGCACTTTCAGTGAGTGTGAGCAATGGTTTACGGATCTCAATTGGGATGCTGCTTTGCATTCACTTCAGACAGGAAAGAGAAAGGCTTGTGTCCGGCACAGGAACACTACATCAAATCCAACTGCACTGAAATCACCACTTTGCCCCCTGTCCTGCTCAGGATAAGGAGAATTTGAACATCCTCTGAGTTTAGGTCACTAAACAAAGTGAAAAGCCTCACTTGAGGTCCCATCTATTCCCAGCAAAGAGGAGTTCTATTGAAAACAGAAGACAGAGTGCCCATATTACAAGCCTGGCAAACACTTAATATGAAGGCAAGCAGTTCCAGATGGTTCCTTCGTGAAGCATAACTAAGATGTTGACAAGGGATTTAAAAACTTTGCTACATCAATGCAGGAAATTGGAACTGGGTGCAGTTTTATTGGAAATGTGGAGGGTTTTCCATTTCCATGTTCAATAGAAAACTTAAAGATTGAAAGGAAAGCTCTCTGGGGATGGAAAATCTCCTCCAGTTCACTAGCAGCTGACAATGGGGATGATAGTTTCTCAGACTAGAGCTGAGACCTCCCCTGGGAGGAAAAACATCAGGAGCAAGGTCAAAAGGTTAGGGCTTAAATTTAGGAGACTTGTTTTCTTCATTACTTTTTAATTTCACACTTTAAGAGAAGAGTTTAAGAGCACAAATTTGGGGAATATTTCCTTTTCCCCAGTTGCACACAGTGGGTGCAAGCAGTGCTCTAGGGCTTCTTCTCTCTTCCTGGCAAAGCAATGGTGGAATATCAGTGGGTTGAGGATGGAGACCTCATTCTCTCCAACTCACCCCATAGCCTGGGAGCAAGTTATTTACCTTATTCTGGCTTTTCCCCATTTAAGATAGAGTGCAAAACAAGGTGAAAAGGGCTGGCAAGTACTTGATGTGGTATTCATTGTGTCATGCCCCTGATTTCTTACAGAGCTGGTGGGACAGTCCTTGTGCCTGTGCCTCAGTTTCTTTGCTCATGGCAAAGCTGTGCTGGCCCCTGAAATTGTTTGGAGATGTGCTAATAAATCAGAGAGCTAACAGGACTTGGAGCTGCTCTAAAAGCAAGCAGGAGAAAGTTAGTATCCTTTTCATTTTTTTCCCCCAAATCAGATGCAAACCTACTCTGCTCAAATCCTCCGCTCTTAATGTGGGACACTGCCAGTTTAAGAGAGGGGCAAAGAAGGGATTTCCAATGCAAAATTCAGGACAGTCGAGAGGCAATGTAATAATTGTCAGTCCAGAGAGCATCCTGGTGCACATGTTCAGAGGATAAGAGTGTCACCAGAGTCTATTGTCTGTCCCCTCTCTGTTAAAGTAGAGATAAGGCTGGGATAAATCTCACTGGGACATTCTGCCCTATGATGTTATTTCATGCCACATCACCTAATAGGTGTATTTTCACACTGCTTGCTACTGCTGTGAGGCTCTGCAGCTCCTAGCCAGGCTGACAATCTCACTATATGGAGAATGGAATAGTGACGGCTAATTGATTTTACAGCAGTACCGAAGGACAGACAATGAAAGTACCATCAATTTAATCCACTATTTAATGGTTCCAATTTAGCCTCTGTAAATGCTCACTAAACTAATTTCTCTGGGTTCAGCAATCTGAAAAGCTATCATATCTCTAATCTCCTTCAATATATTCATCTGGAAAAGGGAATTTAGCCAATTCTGATGTGCGGAGATGATCTGTTAGCACAGTGTAAATGTTTATAACACGGCAATCTAGTTCGTTTATAAGGATATGAAAAGTTTTATTGGGGAGGGCACTGAAGTGGAACCACGGGATAATAGGCAGTTACCCAGCAGTCTCTGGGAGCCAGGGAGCGGGCAGGCATGCAGAAAAATACTAGGATTTACTTTAATCCCAAATTGTAAGCTAAAGTTCTGCCCAGTACATGATGCACCTGGGACTGCTGGAACAAAGGATTGTCTCCCGTCCTTCCGTGACCCAGGCTTTCACGCTACACCATGATAGCAACAGTCATTTTGTTTCCTCCAAGAGGCTGAAAATTAGTTTAGTTTTAGCACATATAAATCTCCTTGTCCAACCAAGTCCTAGTGGGGAGCTTGTTTTGAGGGCACTTTCTCTCCTGTAAGGTTTGGAGGATTTGGGTTTTGGGGATTTTTACAGAGATTGGATTTTTCTTGGTTAAGGCTGGTTGCTCCCAAGCCCTGGACCCCACCACTGCTCCTCTCCAGCTGCCAGGGTATCTCTGCTGCTCACTCAGCTCCCAAGCACCCCCCAAACCCTCCTGAAGTCAAGGTGGAGTTTTGACCCTGTTTGCAGTAAGAACAAGACCCATCAATGTGTCTTTAGAGTGGAAAATTCCCTTGAACATAATTTATCTCTTATCTCTCCTCCCTTGGAGAAGGGTCTGTCCTAGGTCCAGGTCCAAAGACTAAAATCTGCCACTGGCCCAGGACAAAACGTACCAAATCTGGGGTCTGGACGCCATGCAAGCATCATCCCATCCCTCCTTCTTTATTGCCTGTATCACGAAGAGAGCAGAGACTGGTATGTGCTGGTTCTGCTCTCAGAAAATGGTGGTGTTACTAAAGCTTCTGTGGACCTGGGAACACAAGATAGACCATTTATTGATTTAGAAATGTTAAAACTCACATCAAGATTACACTTGCAGGGGGGACATTCACTTTGGGAGCACTTCACAGCACTGGAAGTTTTGCTAGTAAGAAGGAAGAGAGAAATCCTTTCAACCCACCACAAAAGAGGGGTGACAGTGAAATAGTCTTTGGGTATGTTATTTTATACATAATGTGGACTACTAGTCCTTCCTCTAATAATTGCCACTTGCCAATGCAACCAAAGGAGAGGATTTATCCAAGTTGACACACACACAGACCTGCCACTCTGTGTATACACGTAGGAGATGCTCACAGCATGTAAGAGGAGCTCTTTGTCCCCAGCTTGCCATCACATGCCCTGTTTGCCACCCCCTGGCATTCCAACAGGACCTGGCAAACCCTTACGGGCATCCAGGAGTGTGATTGGCATTAACTGGCCTGGGCTGTCACATGTCTCTTATGGGAAGAGCACTTCTGGACTGCAGTGGCTCTGTAGTTCGACCGCCTTTCTTCCCTTTAAATTCAAAGAGAATTCCACAAATGAGCTTCTGCTTGATTAGTATTTTAATGAATATATCTGGATACACCACAAGTTCACCAGCCGTGACTCCAGAGCCACAGGCTATGCTATCCAGATGCCGCCTTTGTGCTGTCAGTTCGGGGTGTTAATGTCAGATACGCCAGGGGAGTGAGAAGGGCAATAGTCAAGGAATAACCTCCCTGTGAGACTGTGATTTTCCCTGGACTGAACTTTGCAGCTTCAGCTCAGGCACTGCAAAGTCCAGAGGGGTGATGAAAGGTGCTGGGCAATGCTCTCGTCTGCTTGGGACCCCAAACAAGGGCAGCTGGGACCCCACACAGCCAAGCAGCCTGACTCGATGCTCCCGTTCCAGGCATCCCATTCACTGGAGATGCAGCACAGATAAATTAGCTCCTGTTTGCTGGCTTCTTTGTGGATAGAGGAAGGACTTACAGGGTATGGCCGTGATTACTTTGGATAAGGAAATCTCAAGCAAAGCATGGCAGTGCATGTTTCCTTCTGCTCCCGGACTGATCCCTGGAAATAGCCACCACATGAGATGTCCCATGGCAACAGGGCACTTTTTTTCCTTGTAAATTATATTTAACATTCCAGAGAACTTTATTGCATTTGATGTTAGGGTTTATGAAAAAAACCTGTATTTAACTTCAAGCCCTGGTAAACATCTTTGCTTATGTTGTTATGTGATTCTTTATTTGAGTATTTCGATTTAATTTCACAGTTCATATACCTTAAAGTTTGGATTTTTTTTCCCCTCCCCTCTCATTCAGGGAGAGCCAGGGCTGGCCAGGGCTTGTTGGTCTCCGGTGAGCTCTACTGTCCCACAGAATGAGTGATCTTGGGCTGCCCCATCCGCCCTCATCCCTAGAGAGACACCTGGGCATGGGGAGCAGCCTGGAGACCCTTGGAGGATGGAGAACTCTGCATCTGAGCCCAGTGCTATTGTCAACACCTTCCAAGGAGCCAGTCCTCTGAAATAGGTAATCCCTGCTAGTTCCCAGTGCTTACCCAGATGGGAAATGCGTAGGGTTGAATGTGGGTCAGCACGATGGGGGCTGTCCTGGGGACCACATCTAAGCCGGGTGCCAGGAGTCCATCCCAAAGTCTATTCAAGTCTAAGGGAGGTTTTCTGCTGTAACCAGTGGACTCTGAATCAAACCATCAAATGCATCTGTCACAACTTCAGTTGCCACAGAGAGAGGAAGAGGAGGATGAACAACTGAAACGATAGCAGCAATAAAGGCTGCAGGAAATCTTAAATATGGAGCTCAGTGGTAAATCCCATTTATTCACCCTCCAAGTGCTAGGGCCTGGCTGCTGAGCATAGGGATTATTTTAATAGCACAAAACAGATTAGTACCTTGGGTTTGTGCTGTTCCACCTCTGGCTCTGTCCTGGTCTCATCAGGGACACTGCATGTTCACCTCCCAAATTCTCCTTCAGCTCTATGGCAAAGGGAAGAGCAGTACAAAGTCCTACTTGGATAATTCATTAAAAGCTGGTGAGTCTGCTGCACAGAAGACAAGAATGGTGATCTTGGATAATCATGGGGATTTCTGTAGTTCTGGTTCTATTTTCAAGGTCTATGTGTAAGGCTTTGTTTCCCCATTTATCCACTCTTCCTGCAAGATTGTCTCTCTGCAAACCTGAATGCAGTACTGCTTTGGCAGCTATTATAGCCACAGCTGTATATCCATTTCCCACCACGATCTGCAGAACTTCAACACAAGTGTATGTTTAAATTGTCTGACTGATGATAGTGGGGAAAAGAAAAATCATTTAGAGTTTTCTGGGGAGATTTCCTTTTCACACTTAGATTTTTCCTCTGTTTTTTTCATACACAAAACCCAATTCAACATTGCTGAATTAGCATATGCATTAAGACCTTGCAGAGGAGAAGTGACTTGGTGCACCCCCATGCTCACAGGCCACATTAACTGGGCACACCACCTTGGCATTTTTCTTTTCACTTCTGTATGTGGATCCTGCATATTAAATAGCTCCTATTTACTTCAGCCTGCCCGGCTCACCAAATCATTGTTATTTGCATTTCGAAGGACTTTCCAATAAATGCGTATGTCATACTGATACACAACTTCATTTCCTTTGGATACTCTAGACTGTAAGTTCCATCCTTGAATATGAAAATCCTGTCCTGGAATGCCAGAGGTCTCAATAAATCCAGCAAAAGGAAAACGTTTTTTATTATTCTTGAGTAAAATCAAAACAGACATAACTCTTGGCCAGGAAATGTACCTCTCCAAAGAGGAGGAGGTGAAACTGCATCCAGAAAGGGTGAAAGAAATTGTATCATTGCCTCTCTAAATTAAAAGTCATACTCTGGTACTCATCTTTGTACAAAATTCCCATTGACACCAATTTTACTTATTTATTGATTGGGGGTTTTTTATGTGCTCAATGCCATAGCAACGGGCTGCATTCCATAAATTAAATGCAACACTGCATTAGGTAAAACTTCTCACAATGGAGCACAGGCACACACAAAGTGCCCAACCCTGTGCTGCTTCTGAACACTGATAAATAAAACAGCAGTTATCCAGAACTGGGCAGATGCAAACTTCTCTTGGTGGATGTGCACCTCCATGGCACAAACATGTATGCAAAATCACATGGAGTGTGATACATCATGGAGCAAGGCCCTGAGTCTGCAGTCAGCAGGAACATTGCTTGGCTTGCAGCTGGTGTGATCCTATTTAGCTCCAAGCTACTCCTCACATGTGTAAAATTAAGCAAATGAGCAAAGAAAGAAGTCCTGGATCATCAGAATAACTACAGCTCGTCTGCATTTATGGGTGTCATTCATTTTAGTGACATCATTACTCCATGGTAACGAGTATATTTTAGATTAGAGAAATAGATGGCATGAAAAATAGATTAGTTTTATTTAGATAGATTATATCATTATATAAATAGATAGACCACTCTATTTCTACTCATCTTCCACCTCCTGGTTAATAGGACATAGTTTTATTTATAGATAGAGATGCAGGAGATGTTTCTATGTAAATGTTTCATAACTCTGTTGCATCTCTGTGTTTTACTGTAACAGGTCACCCCAGTTTTACCAATCCAAGCTAGATAATACATCTGTGCTAGGAGGAGAATATTTTGGGGTTGCCTGGTTGGACCCAAAGTCAGGGAGGCTCAGAAAACAGATCCACTTCATGTCAAATGTGGGAGAGAGTAAGGACTAAAGCTGAATCCTGGAGGGACACCCACGGAACTTCAACCCAGGGAATTACACATTTGGGCTACACTAAAATATAGCAGGGATTGGGAAGCAAAAGGATAAGGGCTTCTGTCTGTCCAAGCTGAGTGCGCATCAAGCAGCCAGCACATGCCAGGCTGTCCCTCCTACATGGTCAGGAATAGGGAGAGACCCCAGGGGCTATAGGAAGATCCTGCCCCATTGGCAGGTCCACTCCTGGGACTGGGACCCATGGGCTTTATCTGGGGTGTTTGGCAACACATCAACAGACTCCAGGTTTCCAGATGGCATTCTGGGGATGCAGGCAGAATAGGATCCTGCTAACATGCCACTTGCCCCCCTGCCCCTCTCAGGGTGGCTCAGAAAGTGTCCAAAATCTCTTTCCCATGAACCTCCCATCCCAAATTCTCCTTAGTAAAGAATTACATCCCCTTCACAGCCAACTGCACCCCACGCATGGTGACCCCATGGAAACCCCACCACCCAGGCAGGATGAAGCATTTATTGCACTAAATAAAGCAGCAAATCCCCCCCCCCCCAGCACCCAGCCAGATAAGCTCATCCTCCCTCCTCACAGGGTGCTGGGCAGCGGGGCTCCTGCAAGGCTGGCGCAGCGCCGGCACCTTCTCCACGCAGCTCAATTACAAGCAGACAAGGCAGTGTCACATGTGATTCACAATGTCGATTTCATGCTCGCGGTAACCATTTACGAAAGAGCTGCGGAGGTTTTACATTTGATAAGAAATCAACAGTGTTTGTGTTTGTAAAAGACCGATCACGGAGTGTGACAGCTCCAAGAGATTGCTGCGGAGCACTGACTGCACGTCTGTAGCCTGTCATGGACCCATAAGTATTTATTTCAAATGCTGGTGGGTTGGGGTGCATGGGTTTGTGTCGGTTCTTTTTTTCAACCAGGGTGTTTGAAAATAAACTGTCAGTCTCTATTTACAGCTGAACAAGTGGGAAATACGAGGGATTTTAGGTTAAATTGTCAGTTAACAGAATTCAAAATAGAAAAAAATATGTACAGCGCTTGCTGGTTTATTACCTGCTGGAAAGAGAGTATCGTTTCTAAATTTAGAGATACAGATGTCTCTCTTTCAGGAAACACAGATTGTCTACATGGTGTATTTGAAGTGCCTTTATCTTTCTGAACCCCTCCATACCTTGCCTACCCCAGCACATTTGCATCCAATTACTAGAGCATTAGCTGCCAGAGGCCTGGATGCAATCCTAGCTATGCTGGCATAAATCTTGGCATTTTGATAGAAATACTCTGGATTTACCAGCAGAGCTGAGATTGGGGTCTGGCCCTTACATCCAAGTTCTAACAGCATTTTGGAGCCAGGTGGCTGGGGCCAAATCCTCATTTTGGAGACATCTGGGTTTCTTAGAGGGCCCAGATACAAAAAGTGTTCCTCACTTTTACACCGAAGTAGCAGCCTCTTGCATTATTAAATGCCTTGTCCCTGCCTGAATTTCTGAACCTCTTCTCCAAATGCAGGAAGAGCTTGCATCAGCTCTTGGTGACTTTTCTCAGCAACTTCATGATGCAAATCCAGGTACCTGAAGCAGACAGACAGGTTCAAGTACAAAGTGTCCTGCATACTTTCCATAGCCCCCCATTTCTAAACTCAGTGTAGGTTTGGCTGAACCTTACCCAAGTGAGTCTGAAAATTTTCCAGTCTATGGAAGGAGCCAGAATGGAACATACTAATATATACAGGGACTTACGAATTTTATCAGACTATAAATAAGATTAGGTAGGAGCTTTCCCAACTGTGAATGTCCGGCTCCAAAGCAAAATTAGAACCCAAATTTCAACTATAACAGTCAGATATTTCCTATAACTCAACCTCTGGCTGCATTTCAAGCATGAGTTTTCTCAAAACACACAAGAGGACAGGTGCTATCCTATACTAATAAGTGCTTCATTTCTTGACAGATGCTCTGGGTAGTCAACAGCATCAGAGGAAAGAGGAGAATAAAAAAATTAAATATAACATGAAAGGTATTTATTGGGCCAGGACTTGGCTGGAATAAATCTGAGCATCTCACAGTTCAGTGGATCGACATAGGTGAGGCCTGACTGAGGATATCTCCTTCTTAACACATGTCGCAGTCTGCAACCATGTTGTGGAGAAAACCATAGACCCAGGGGGAAATCATTCTCTGCTCCATCAGGTCATGGAGGTCTTGGATACAACCGTGGAAAGCCATTGGCTTTGTTTGAATTCCTCTAGTTTTTTACCCAAAATGCTGCTTGTAAACTCTGGTCCAAAGTTTTTATTTCAACTCCGTGTCCTTAGTAGAGCAGTCCCATGGTCTGATCCACTCAGTAGATAGAGGCATCACTCTGGGGTGTTGGCATGGCAGAGCATCTCAGTGGTACAGCCCCCAGGCCTAGCACTAAGAGCTGGGTTTGCAGGGACCTGGGCTGAGGAGAGAAAGAGAAAATTAATTCAAAAGGGCCAAAAGCTTATTTATGATAGAACAAAACTGCTACAAAAGCTCTAATTTTACTTGGTTTTAACAGGTACCCAGTGTTCATGCTGCTGAGGGGTGGTGGGTTCTTCTGCAAGGTGCTAGGAGTCCATGCTGTTGCTTGACTGTGTTTCTTGTGTGGCAGCTCCTGGGACTCTACCATGAGTGCTATAATGACAGAAACAGTTTTTTCCCAAAGCTCCAGCTCTTGAAATCTTGCAAATAAGAGAACAATTTGGATTTCTTCCAAGCAGATTTCTAGTTCATGGTTACAGAGAAAAACTTGAAGATGTAAAGCCTGCAGGCTAAGCGAAAGTAAATACATATATTTAAGGAAGGAAAAAAAGATAAAGCATTTCAAATTAATTTCTTAACATCCTGCACATGGTAGTCTAGGGCCATATATGATCTTAAGGTCCTTTCCAACCATAACTATTCTATGATTCTGTGATCCTGTCATGAATTCCTGACTCCAGCTGTTGGCTGCTGTTCACAGCCCTGATGATTTCTCTCTAAGCTAAGTACTTCTGCATTTCTGCCAGACGTGTCGCTGAGAGCAGATTCATGCACTTGTTCAAAGGTTTGCTCCAGGCAGGCTCCCAGCCTGCCCGCAGCATACCTGCCTGGACCCCCCTCTCCTTTTCCATTCCCCCCAGTAACAGTGCTGAAGACAGTGATGCTCAATGCATCTTGCCGAGAAGAGACATTAACCCAAGTTAATGCACTTGTCCTCTCCACAGGGCACTCCTGAGACCCTTCACCCCTTTGCCTGCATTCCCAAGTCCCCAAGTGCTCAGCTCCAGCCTGCATCTTCCCCTGGCCCTGTACACTCCCTAAAGACCAGCTCCATGCTGAACTCCCTGCGACCAAGAGAGACAAGCACGTTTACTGAGACCGTTTTGTCAGAGGGCAGAATTGGAGCCTGCCTGTTTGCAAGCTGTGAATTTTCTCCACGTTTATCCCCTGGAGGGGTTGTTTTGTGGGTTTATTGACTAAATAAGGGTATTGATTTGTTAAGAGCTTTCCCTCCTCCTTTCAGTGGGAAATATTGCTATCTCTTTCCTCTTCTCTGTACTCCAGGTGAGAAGTTCTTTTAGTGACACCATAAATTTCCATCTCTGCTTTTCTCTGCTCTGTAAACAAGTGTTTGCCTGTCCATAGGGGTTAATTTGGTCATGTTAAACGCTCTGCAGCTCCCTCTTGGGCTCTGTACTAACAGACTCTTGCTTTGAGGGAGATCCCCTGCTCGCAGCACAGGTAGCCATCATCACCACTGCATTTCTCCTACCACTCATTGAGAGCTCCATCTCTACAAGAAGCTTTGAGATCAGGGTGTTGCAATAGCCCACACCAAAGTCCCATGCCCACACCAAAGCATTGCTTCCTAAAATAATCTTCCACTTGAAAAAGGATGACCTTAAGAGACCATTTTGGGGCTAATGCATGATAAACATTGTTAACAATGAATGAGGGTCATATTATCACTCCCTCACATCTGTTTTACAGGGCGAGACACTGGTTATTGCTTCCCATTGTAATGCAATACTTGAATGTGGTTGTGTCCATAAATGCAAAAGACTTTACCTTCCAGAAATCCACAGACTCTGAAAGGCTTCCAGTCTTTTTGAATGAGTTTGGCTTGAACCAAGGGAACCCTTCTTCCTAAGGAGAAAATTCAGATCTGAGGGGAAGTTCACAGAAAGTCACCTGATTCTGAGCTTTGCAGAGATGTCTCCAATTTCAGAGACTCCTCATGCCTATGGGTGAGGTTTGTTTGCCTTTTGTTTCCTTGAATATTTTTCTTTGTTTCCTGCACCCTCAGCAAGTTTCCTGATGACACCACGCTGGGTGGTTCGGTCAATACGCTGGAGGGAAGAAATGCCATCCAGAGGGACCTTGACACGCTTGTGAGGTGGGCTGATGCCAACCTGATGAAGTTTAAC